>JABUQX010118581.1:0-10000 GCA_015478945.1 Trachelipus rathkii | reverse complement strand
AGGAGGGTAGTTCAATTGACAGTGGTTATTTGGTGGTATTTGTAGGGGACCCAATAGCTTTTTTTTTGTGTCCTGTACAAAATAGAAAGAAGATACTTTATTGGACTGCATTAAAAAATGTATAAGTCCAGGGTCCACTATTATTAGTGATTGTTGGGCTTCCTACAAAAATATCGCAAACTTGCCTGAATATTCTTTCAAACATTTCACTGTCAACCACAGTAAAAACTTTGTGGATCCTGATACTGGGGCTTATACCCAAAATATAGAAGCAGTCTGGGGCGTTTTGAAGTATAAAAATAAGAAACGAAAAGGTACTTTGAAAGTTGATAAATTCATATCTATGTGAATTCATGTGGCGAAAAAGAAATACGGGGAAGAAATTTTTCATAATGATTTTAAAAGGATATGTGCTAATTTTAAATATATATATATATATATATATATTATATTATTATATACCATTGAAGTTACAAAATATATATATTATATTAATATATATAAATATATATATATAATATATATATATATATATATATATATATATATATATATATATATATATATATATTATATATATATATATATATAAATCTATATATATTTCATATAATATATATATTATTATAATATATATATAATATATATATATAATATATAGTAGGTATATTATTTTTATATTATATATATATATATAAAGTTAAATAATTTCTACTTTTTTTGACTTACACTGCTTTTTGACATTCTAATATTATGTTTTTGGTGTCAACAATTTTTCCTTCAATATGATTTTATTTTACCCTATTTTTTAAGTTTTCATTTTGGAACAGAAATGTGTGACTTCAAACAAACTTGAACCAATAACACTAATTAATAACTATCACTATTAGCACTATCAACTAGCACCAATTATTTTATTATTTACTAGATTGTAATAGAACACATATGCTGGGGGGTGGCGTCAGCTGCAAGTATTTTGAAACGCTAATCCACCATTGTGCAGTGAAGACAAAAAACTGTAGGATGTTCCGAGCCCCAAGCCTGTGTTAATCGAGAGTCCATTTGTGAAACTAGCTGATTCTGGGTGCCAAGGTTGTACAAACTTCTATGATATATAATTATCGGCTCTTGTTGATTATCAGCATCCAGTTAAGCTAAAGCCAATTTTATTTTTAAAAAATCAATAAATCGAACACAATGAACAGCAACGCCTCATAGTGTTAAAAGATTAGAACTTTTTTTTCTAATAAGTTTAGGATAGCTAGTTATTGAAAAAAAATGGAAGTAATAAATTTCTAATATAAGTTAAGGTTTAATGGATAGTATGAAATTAAATTAATACATAAGGTTTATTTTTGTGAATGTATTAATTATTATAAGTTTAGTTAAGTAAGATTAAAATATCTAAAAAAAACAAAATTTAATTTCTTAAGGCTGTGGACAGCTCACTTATGATATAGTTTTATTCCGACCAAAATGTGAAATTTTTTTTTTATATATAGTGATATTTGGTTTAGAGCGACAACTATCACCGATCCATATCTCAAAAACTACAATAGTTACAGAAAAAAGAATACATTGTTGGAATCTGGCAAAATTTTTATTGCGGAAACTGTAAAAAAAAAAAAAAAAAAAGAAAAAAAAAGAGAAAAAAAAATCATATCTTCAAAACTACAACAGATCAAAGTCAAGAATTGATACATGTTGGAATCCTTGTAAAATTGTAGTGGGAAACTGTATATATATATATATATATATAAAAACTTTTGTTAATATTACTTTTTTTAGGAACAGGGAAACAATCTAATTATAATTACTTATTATTTGAAAGGTATTACACGGCAATGTAGGGGGCTCGAGCGACGGGGAACACAGGGGGGGACGATTTTCCATACCCCGTAGGGAGGGGCGAGGAACCCCCGCGACACCCAAATACCCAAAGAGCGGGGTTCCGGAGACCCTCCCCGGAGGGGTGAATTAGTCGCTACCCCGTAGTTCCCCGGAGGCCGAGAGGACCCGACTCCTGCCATCGGCTGCGGTTTAACCCTTGGGTATTTTCTTTTAGTAAAGAAAAAAAACAAAGTTTAATAGAAAGTCTATTTATTTTAACGAGTAACCAATTAAAAGGTCTCTAAATAGCTCTCTAATCATATTACATATAATTATTAGCAATAATATTTTTTATTTTTTTATTTTTATTTTTTACATTTTCCTATCTAAAATTTTACCAGGATTCCAAAAAGTTATTCCTTTTTCGCTGCTAGCTATTGTAGTTTTTGAGATATATATTTGTTTTATTTTTTTTTATTACATGTTTTCGCCCTAAAATTGGGACCAGCATATCCAGCAATGTATTCTTTTTCCTGTGGCTATTGTAGTTTTTGAGATATGGATTGATGATAGTTTTCGCTCTAAAACCACTTATCACATAAATATATAAATATATGATATAATATATAATATTAAAAATATATATATATATATATATATATATATATATATATATATATATATATATATATATATATATATATTTTTTTTTTATATATATATTTTTTTTATTATATATTTGAAATTAATTTCCAAAGCACTTTATATATATATATATGATATATATATATTATATATATATATATATTATATATATATATATATTATATATATATATATTCTTTGTATATTTATATATATATGTAATACAATATAGATATATATAAACTTGGTTCTAATATAGTAAATTATTTTCTTGTGCCACTTGTGAAGCTCTATTATTAGAATAAAATGTTCTTTCCAATTTTTTGCTTTTATTTCATACGAGAATTTGTTAAATTAAAAGTAAATTAGGGAAATAACAATAAGGCAAAATTCTTATAAAACAAAAAATGTTCGGATCCATGCAATCGATATGTATATGGAAGTGGATGCGGATAACAGACATGATCCTAATTATCAATATTCAAGCAAAAGAGACCTATTTTGTCATTGGTCATAATTATATTTTTTCTTAACCCTAAACGGCTCAATCAAGAGCGTGGTGTGCTTCCGTCACATTTGAACAGTACTAATTCGTACCTACTGTACCGTACCCTCGGCAGTTGCAACATCTGTTCTCATTTCCTGTTTATAATGCTACTCGCTCGGCTCGTGCTAATTACAACATCTGTGTGTCTATTATTAAAAGATATATATAGTTTCTGTAAGATTTGAATATATATTATTATTCCGATTTATTTTATTAAAGGCCTATTCTGTCTTTGGTGAAGTATTGTAATCGTGTTATATAATAGAGATCCTCATATACCATTTATTATTTAATTTGTATTCTTATTTCACATAATTTTTTTACCTAGATTATAGAGAAGTTATTACTACGACTCTTTAGATTCTTCGCTCTAAGAGTTTTCCTAGCTTGATTTTTGTTATTCCTTCTTAGTTTGATAACACGTCTTGATATTACACCAACTCGGACATCTACAGTATAATTTATTATATATAATAATAATATTGATTAATTATATATATATATATTTAACGATTGCTTGGGTATATTTGAGTAGGATATATATATGATACTTTTGTGTATATAATTAATTTATACCACTAATATAATAAAATTACAGTGAATGATATTACTTATACCTCGCTATTAGAAGATAATATACTGGACTTAAATTTTCGAAATTTGTGATATTAATTATATATATTTATCAAAGGTTTAAATTTTAGATGTTTATACTCTTTTATATTATTTAATAAACTATATTATGGTAAAGCTACCTTTACGCGTAACACCTATGAAATTTGACTGTTGTCCTCATATATATAATGTGCATTGTGTGTGTGTATACTCGATTTTCAGCTTTTTTATTAAGAGAGTAGGCTTATTGAGTATTACAAAAATTATCTATTGTCTATACTATTTGTTAAGATAATATAACATGATCACAGCAAAATAGAAGAGCTCGTCTCATAGCTCCAAAGACAGCAGTTTTCTGAAGAAGATCTTCAAGCCTCTCCAGAATTACTAATTCAGTATGACTGATGTTCCGTTATCGAATTCACTATCTCTCCTCGTGTTGCACTGTTATTCATCTCAGTTCTCATACCCACTTACTTACTGTGGCTAGTAATATAGTACTTATCTTAATACATGTCCTATTAAGGTTCACACTCAGAACCACTATCAGATAAGTTATTTTACTTTCGGTCACGTTAATTCTCAGCACCTTTTTTTCTTCTCTTCGGGTTTGTTACTTTACCCACTACTACTGCTAGTAGTAGTACTTATTTTAAACAAATCCTTAAGGTTTCTGCCCTTTGAAGCACTCTCAGACAGGTTCTTTTTCGTTCAGTCACGTTCCTTCTCAGCATCTCCTTTTCTTCTCTTCTGGTTTGTTGCTTTATCCATTGTTGGGGTTAGTATTTAATGATTAAGCGACTACCGACTGGTAACTGGTCACACTATTACCGTTACAAAATATATAGTCAGATGCTGAAATGAAAAAAAACAAAAATAAGTATTGATATGAATGTAAATTTCATTCCGCAACATAGTTATATATATACCTTATGTAATTTTTGTTGCGAAACGCGATTTTACTTCAATATCATCTTCTTTTTACATACAACATACATAGAAGTGAATATAAAATGTCAGGAGGAAAGCTGGGATACATTATCCGGACCCATACCGGACAATTGCCATAAATTGTCACGATAATGGACTCAGATCCGCCCTGCTATATATATACTATTTATATATATATATATTATTAATATATATATATTAATATATTATAAATATATATATAATATATATATTGATATATATATATAATATATTATAATATATATATTTATATATATATATAATAATATATATATATATTATATATATATATATATATATATATATATAGTTATATATAAAAGAGATGTGAACTGAAAGAAATTGCCTCCAAAGATAAGATCCTATTTTTCGGTATGAGATCCCACAAGCATATTACGGTATAAAACTTGATCTCTGATCACAATACACTTGAGGAATATAATGTCTCAACACGTAACCGTGATACAAATTTAATTGACTGACCAAATAATTACTTATAGTGTCGTGAATGATCATCCTTTATATATGTGAGTTGATGCTGTCTTCTCTTTTTTCCTCTCATTTATTTATTTTTTTATTTATAATATATGATTGTATTGTATAAATTTATTGCGTAATTTGGGTGACTTTAGGTTAGTTATTAATAATTAATATTATTTCTCGCTATATAAAAAGTATTTTATTAGATAATGTGCTTTTTTATATTAATTTATATATATAATTTAATAATAATTAAATATCAATGAAAATTACTATAAAGACTAAAATAATACATAAGTCGTTTATAACTTTTATTAATTAGTACAGTGAATAAATATATATATACAAATAAACTATATTCTATATAACTAGGTAAAATTTTCTGTGAGTCTCGTATTGATAGTGTGTGATATGCAAGGCACGCATATTTCTCGCACCTCCTACTTACCGACTCATCGTGAGTGAATCACTGCTAATACACGGTGAGCCATCTGCTCTACGACTCTATTTCATTTTGTGTGCGCAGTGAGAACGAGAACTTATGCTAAATTGACGCTCAGCAACAAACTACAGTATCCAAAAAAAACTATAAAGACCTAAATATTTTTATTATTTAATAATATATTATTTTACTCTATTAAATAATTCTTAATATATATATATATAGAATAAAGTAAAAAATTAATTTAATATAAAAAACATAATTACATTTATTTATTTAAATATATCTTAACTTAATAATTAATACTAATGTACTATTATAAACCTAAGCAAAGTATTAATTAATAAACTAATTAAAGATTCAGAATTATTTTATTGAATTTAATAGTGAAAAATAATATAATAATTATAAGGGGAGTTAGCCAACTAAATAAAAAATTAACATTATATATAAAGTGAGTTCTTAATATATTAATACTGTTCATATACCAGCAATAATCTTTTTTATTCTCAAGAAGCCTTTTTTGATTTCTTCATTAAAATATTATAGTATATACATTTTTTTTCTCAAAAACTTTTATTTTTATTAATGAATTATAATTATGATTTAATTATTAGTTTCATATCCACTTAATAATATATATTATATAGCATATATTAATTTACTGTTTATTCTTAATATATCGTTTTATTAGGTATTTAGTAAGATTATGCATATTATAAATATACTTTTACTTTATTTGTCATTTCTTCTCTAAATAATAAAATATTATAATTATTGGAATATGAAACCGTTATAGACCTTCATGGACTCAAAAGACTCGAAAACGTCACCGCTGAACGCCATTATCTCAACGTCTATATAAATAATAAGATATTGTATTTCTTATATTATAAACTGCTAATTTATTTAATAGATACAACACCCACGAAGGGAGAAAAAAATAGGGACAGAATAAAGTATGTTGATTGATTTGATTTTGATTTTGATATACATAATACAAATGATTTATTCCATTTTGCGCAGGTATAGAATATATAAGTCTAAGAATTAGTCTGAAAAGAGGGAGCCTTCCCATCGAACCCTATTCTGTAACGCTATAATCCAACTCGTCTACTTTAGTTCATTTCATAATTCAATATAAAAAAAATAATATTTTTTGGTCCAGATTTAAAATTGTTATCCCAAATATAACGAATTTAATATTATATATATGTATTAATAATTATAATTATATATTTATTATTAAAAATATATATGGTAAAATATAAATATATATTAAATTTATTTTAAAATAAGTTACACTTAAAAAAATTAAATAAATTTTTGGAACTTTAAATATAATTTTAATTCTCAATAAGTTGGTTATTTGAAATAATTTAGTATATGAAAAATGCACTCGTCTACTGATGATATTGCTTCTTCTTCTTTCTGTAAATTATTGAAAATTACTTTCTTATCTTTATTTCATTGTTGAAATGTAGGTTCGCCAAAACCTCCTCAAAATAAATATTTTGCCAAATATATAATATTATGGTGTTATTACTCTCCTAAGCGTGATTATTACCTCAATACTATGTATAGGTAACGCATGATTCCCTCTATAGATAGTTATCTGACTGTCTCTGTCGTTTGAGTAGTAATATTATTATAGGTTAATATATAAGGTGAAAAAAAAAAATATTGGTATAATATGTAGTACTCGGTAAAACATCTACCTCATTTAATTTATCATTAATATTAAAAAAAGATAATGAAAAACATTTTAAAATATAATAAATATATGTAATATAAGACAATGGTGATATGATAAAATAATAAAAATTAATCTTGAAATTGTAGGAAATTTTCTCCTATACAATAAAGTCAGATAAGTAAAAAAATAACGACCTCTTCTCATAAAAATAATGAAATGGACGTAAATAAAAACATGTCAGCTAAGATTTCGTATCAAAATTTTTAAAATGATATTTAAAAATTTACTCACTTACACGTACAAGTACTAATAAGAATATTATTAATAATATTATATATATTAATATTATATAATATTATATAATATATATAATTATTATATTATATATAAATATAGTTAATTATAATTATTATATTAATATTATAAGTATATATATTATATATTATTAATATATATATATATTAATATTAATATATTAATATATTATATATATTAATATATATATATATTATATATTAATATATAATATATATATATATATTATATATATAATATTACATATTATATTATATATATATATATCTATCAGGGTGATTGGGTATTCAAGTACATTCTGTTCAATACAAGTAACTCATAGTTACTCTAGATTTGATTCTCTCAATTTACTCAATTTAACTCAGTAAATATTGTTCTCTCATAAAGTTACAAGTACATTTATGGTTATAAATTTCAATAGTACATATAGTTATAACTAAGTACAAGTACTTTTAATGGAAACTCTGTCATCATAATATAATTATATATATATATTATTAATATATATATGTATATAAATATATATATATATTATATATATATATATATTATATATATATATATTAATATATTATATATATATATTATATATAGTATATATATTATATATATAATTTAATATATATATATATATTATATAATATATATATATAATATATATATAATTTAATATATATTATATATTATTATAAGTAGATATTATATATATAATATATATATATATATATATATATATTATTTAATATACATGGGCGTCGCTACAAGTTTTTACACACACACCTTACTCGTGGAAAGATAGATTAAAAAGGTACTTCGTGAAACTTGAATTAGTAAATTATTCAAGTTTAATCAAGTTGTTAATTCTAAATAATAGAATAAAAAGGGTCCAAATTTTCATATATTTATAGCATTGTATATGGAGATCCTCGGACGATGGCATCGCCAGAATAGTTTTCTAAATGTGGAGTTTGATGCAAGGCAATTCCTTATTAAGTCCAGATGGGAGGGATGGCAGTCAAGTCATTAAGCTCCTCAAGAAGTTGATAAATAACCTTTATATTTGTTTAGTGGTATGTGAGCTCATTTAATTTATACTCAAAAAATATTATTCATGGAAATTGAAATTGATTTGTATATTTTTAAGTGTTTTTTATTTATTATATTTAAATTTTAAATACAAATTTGTTTTTATTTGAGTTTATTTGTTTTTTTTCGCAATTTATCTAGTATTAATAATGATATATCTTACTCAATACTTATTTTAACATACTACTGAGGACACATTTTCATCCCATACTCTCTCCGATGCTTGGCGCCATAATACTCACTGAGCCTAGTCAATTTTTTATGAAACTTATATGAAATGTTTTAAATGCTTTGTAAAGAAATAATCACGTGAAATAATCTCTATTAAATGAGTCTGTAATAAATTATAAATTTTGATCATTGTCACCACCACTTCACGGGCAGAGCCCTATTATTAAGCGATTTAAGAGATTAAATGTGTGTCGTCTCGTACTGCTCTTTATTTTAATTGATCTCTTATCTTCGCTATATAAGCGTCTTAATAATGCATTCTAAGGCTAGAAGCACAGACTGAAGGTCTCTATTTTATAGTCATACTCTCCTTCGAGTTCGCACTACAGCTTCTCGGCTGCGTGCTCTCTTGATGTTGAAGTGAGAGAGCTATTATAAAAGCTCCTCTCCGTCTGTGCTCATCTGCGATACTTGTTCCAAATATCCTCGATGCGTGGCTTTAATCTCGTGATATGACATCTTATTTATTATTAACGAGCATGGGTCTATCACTCTCCTCTCCATGAGTATCTGGGTCGTGAGACTCCGGATTGGTTTGCGTGACATATGGGACACTGATATAGGTATTATAAGTACTATTATTTATCTAATTTTATATATTATATCATTTTTTTCTCAATTCATCATACTATTCTCTCAAAACTCCCTCTTTGTCCCATTTTAGAGCTTATATAGATATTTGTTTTATATGTAGCATCATAAATTCTAGTTTCACTTATGACTAGTACCTGTTAGAGTTCCTTATATTGTATCTGGTACATTAAATATTATAACTGATCTTTGATTAAGTACGTTGTGATAGTAATTCTGTGTCCTCAAATTACGGACGTTCGGAATTACTATTATTTATTCTCAAAATTCTTTTGTGTAATAGATATTCGAAACACTCCCTTTGCTCAAAAATTTGATACAGGTGTGATCTCACACTGGCTGATACAATTCCTGTTTAAAATCACATACCTTTCTCCCTAAGTGAGAGCAATGGTAATTCATCTATAAGTAGGTGTAAGGATAGGTTTATGTATAATACATATCCTAAGTCATGTCTCTAATCCCCACGTGCATGATGAAAATATAATACATCCTATAAATGATTCCTAATCATAGTCAATACCTCAAGCTTATATAAATAACTCTCTTA
>JABUQX010118580.1:17500-33226 GCA_015478945.1 Trachelipus rathkii | reverse complement strand
GGGACTGCAAGGATGGGCGGTTTGAATTTCTGATTTACTGATTTACCTTTAAGTATGAAAAATGTAAAATTTTTAAGGTTATAAACATAAAAAGAGTAAATTTTTTAGTAAAAACCAAAATGTTTAAGAAACAAAACAAAATAAATAAAAGTTTTTGTGTTATGTTAATTCAAAATATGATTTGAATCAATAGAATCAATAGATCAATATATCATAGATCATGGAATGGGGTATGAGGGTTATGATAGTCTAATAATGGGGATATTGGAGCACGAAAAACCCACCCCAAAAAACCAAAAAACCCACCCAACGAAAAACCCACCTGCCAATTTTTTACCTGCCTTTGACTTTTTTGGGCTTTTATCTTTTTGGGCTTGACCTTTTTTGGGCCCAAATTTTTACCAGGCCTTTGACCTTTTTGGGCCTTGACCTTTTTGTGGCCTTTACAATTTTTTCGACCCAACCTTTGGTCTTCCATGGCGTCCATTATTTGGCCCACGCGTATTTTTTTGGCACCCTAATTTTTCTGGCACACCCCAATTTTTCGGCAACCCTGATTTTTGGCAACCTTCGAAGAAGGGTTGCGGGCCAAACGGTTGCGTAAGCAACCGTAGTGTACGTATTGCCCCCCCTATTTTACGCCCCCCCATAATTTTTCGACCATGGGTTAATTTTGCCACGGTAAATTTTTGATCTCACTTTAGGGGCTTTAGCCCTTTTTGAGTCTTAACCTGTGTTGACCATGATATCTTAGGCCTTGACTGCCAGTTACCATGGTCATTTTTTGGCCCACGCCAATTTTCTGGCCACCGCTGCACACCGTCACATATTTTCGTTCCTAACTTGACGTAGGTATGAACTATCCTAACTTGAAACCCTACATCACACACACACCCACCACACACACACACACACACACACACAACACACAACACACACACACACACACACACACACACACTTACACTTATACACACATCAACTATGACACTTACACTCACCCATAGATACTTTCACTTACAATTTACACTTATTCACACGTACAAACACACAACCAAACCCTTCGGTCTTCCATGGGTCAATTTTGGCCCACCCTTAATTTTTAGGCCATCCCTAATTTTTCGGCACCCCTAATTTTTAGCCCAACCCTTTGTTGTATTAGACGTACCAATTTTGAGCCTACGCACCCACCCACTCGATATTTTGAACCCTCAACTTTGATGGTTTCCAACCACCGCTAGGGTATCTAGCGATGTTCTGATTAGTGTCATATTGAATTAATTCTGAAGAGTGTGGTGAGTCCAGTTGAGTGTCAGTGCAGTAGCCACATGATTACCAATGAGTTGCCAGAGTGAAGTGCCAATGAGTGCCAAGTTGAGTGCCACATAGCTGCCCCAAGTGAGTGCACATAGTTGCCAAACTGCAGTGCCACTTTCTTTCAAGCCTTTTCTGCCTCCCGTGAGCCCCGTAAGAAATAGCCCTAATATGGGTGTACTACCCCTAGGTTATAAGGTATGAGGAACCGAATGGTGTACAATCTTACAATCTGCTAGAATGCTTCCTTAACTACGAGTTATGATATTTTTATAACACTATAGCATGACAGATATATATCTAAAGGTTACACAGTTGAGACAGTGACCGCAAACTTTCAGAGTCCGCGTCCGCAGGTCAGCCCCGTCGCGAAACCGCCGCGTGCGCCCGCATGCGCAATATTACCGCCGCCAACGTGCGCCGCAGGCGCAATTGCCGCGTAATCCCCGCCGCGTGCGCCCGCAGGCGCCATATCCCCGCGATAACGCCGCCGCGTGCGCCCGCAGGCGCAAATTCCCGCTGCATGAAACGAAAAATAATGATGTCAATGCAAAACATTACAAAAGGAATTTCGTTTCAGTAATAACTATGACAGTTCATTATTTTCTCACTACAATTTTACGAAATATTTATTAAAAACAGTATTAACATTACACACCTTAAGCAGTAAATCAGTAAATCATAGAGGATGTTATTACCTAACACCTAGGGATTAGTATGCTTTTGTTTTAACTGCTTCATACTGCATTTAAAACTCTCGTGCTTTACTTGCTTTAAACTCTAGCTTTACTGCTTTAACTCCTGCTTTACTGCTTTAACTCAATATTTATTAACATTTTTTTAAAGCAGTAAATCAGAAAATCAATAGAGGTGTTACCTACACCTAGGGATTAGTATGCTTTTGTTTTACTGCGTTGACTGCTTTAACTTTCTGCGTTACTGCTTTACTTTCTGCTTTACTGCTTAACTTTCTCTGCTTTACTGCTTTAAATCACTTTCTGCTGTACTGCTTTAACTTCGTGCTTTACCTGTTTGAAACTCATATATTTATTTAACATTATGTTTTCTTTTTATATTTTTATTTTGTTTTATTACTTTTTTATTTATTATTCTATTTTTATTTTGTCTTTATTTGTAATGGAAGATAATACAATCAGCATTGTTTAAACACATTTTAATTTTAATAAAATGTACGAAATTTATTAAAAACATGTACTTTACTGCATTTACAATCTTTAATTAATCATGTATTTCATTATTTCACTAACGAGGGATGGATGGGAGAAAATTTACGTTCCGAAGTGGCTACACTTGTCTTGTAGCTGTTCCGACAGCGATGGTAAAAACCTTTCTATTATTAAATATTTTAAGGAAATGGAATATTTTTGAACAAGCACCTGTAAAAAATAATATGGTGTTATAATTTATTGAGGTTGTGTTAAAGAATATAAAGATGTTATTCAATTTCACGAAGGTAATATACGAATATGTAGTCGCTGGACAAGTATACATGACACAAAATTATTATATGTAGATGATTAATGCACAAATTGGAATTTGGAAATAGCAGAAGGCGTTCACAGTTTATTCACATCTAAAATATCTCGGTGTTTTCATAACACAGAATATTTTTTCATCAAAGCAAGCATATGCGAAGTGTTCCTTTAAACAACAGTATTTACTGTTGTTTGGCCAGAAAAGAGACATGAGTCAAAGTATTGGCAACTCAAATGTTCCCTACTCAACGTAAGAGTTAAAAAGTATATAAAGAGGTTACTTCGATCCCACACGGTATATTTGATGTGTGAACTTCATCCCCAAAAAACACGCACAGAGTGCGCTCCGTACCAAAATTCTGCCCTATAGAGATAGAAACTGATACATCACTGAATAACTGGAGATGCTCTAAGTTGACAAAGATTTACCTCTTATAAAAAAATATTAAAAGTTGAAACCATCTGAAAACGTAAACTAATTCAGTGAGGATGAGAAATCATCCAGTGTGATATGTGAAGTCGTTTAATCTATAAAGGAAAAATTCCTTTAACAGGCCTCAAGAAGGTAAAGCTACGTCGTTATAGAAACATTATTAAAAAAACTCTCCCGTCACATTAAAAATTTGAAAATTAAAAAGAGGTACTACAGAGAGGGAGGGGTATTCCTGCCAATACTCTTCTCCGTTATAGCTCCCCTGATAACTAGTGATTGTCTCAATAGTTAAGATCTTTTCTGTTGTTGCTTGAAAGGATAAAAAAATGAAGTAATAATAATTACTAAGCATTTTTATTCAATCCAGTTCCTCAGATTCATCATTCACCACCTCAATATGGGCCAGTTATTGGCCGCACACTGTGCAAGAATCCACAATCACAGTTCATTCATTCACAGCCCCCATTACACGCACATATTACAGCCCAATGCATTGACATAACCTCTTTCACATCAGCAGCAACAGTTGCCAACAGAATCGTTATAATTTGAATGCAACATTATCTTTGTATGCAACTTTACTCCTAAGGCTTATAATGATCTAAAGATGAAACAGATAAACCATATGAGAAAGACGTTACTTGATATTATAATGCAGTACGTTAGCATCGGTTAGGCAATGCTTTCAAACAGGGATGCACATTACCAAAAATTGATAGATCTTAAAGACTTGCATCTACATCAATCCCTACGTATTCCGCTAACCGATAATGTAGATATTCCTAATGAAGTAAAACTTTGAAGTGAAAAATGAAGATAAATTTAAAAATATCCTAGAGGAGAGCTTACCCATTAGAGTGCGTAAATCAGGAATAGCTCTATATAATTTTAAAAGACCAATTAACTTTGAATGAAACAGGGCAGATCGTAATTGTTGATGAAATAGTTAAAGGATCAAAATATTGTGGACTTGATAGCTGATCTCTCACGTAACTGGAGGAAAGGCCCTGTAAAAGGAGCAGGATCAAACAAGAAATTCAGACTATTAATTTTCCAGAAGTTTAAATCTTAAATACAACGCGATAGCAGACTACGAATAATATCCCGTTTACGCCAAGACCTGAGTTCAAGTCATCAGGCACTTTCGTTACCGCATCAGATAATATTAAAACGTTAGTTCCAGAGACGAACAAGGAAAAACACACTTATTAATAGGCATAGTTGGATAATTTTCTAGATTATGCATTATCATATATTTATATATTATCTAGCTGTAATGTTTGATTAACATAAATGGTTATTTTAATCTTTTTTCTCTTTCTTTATCCCTTTGTGGACCTAATATCACAATAGGGGTGAATACAAATGTATATTTATAATATTATATATAATAATATATATATATTATAATATATATATATATATATATATATATATATACTATATATTATATATATATAATATTATATTATATCATTATATAAATATATATAAATTTAGAATATATATATATATATATATAATATATAATATATATATATATAATATATATATATATAATAATATATTATATAGATATAAATATATATAACGCATTCACGTGTGTCAGTTAGACAACATGGAGGCGAGGAGGGTAGTTGCATAAGTATTACTTCAATCTGAGGAGCCAAATAGTATTTGGGGTTTCACTAGGTTTTGCTTGACAGGTATGCCTAATATGAGAAAAAAAGAGCTTAAAGGCATATTTGGGGGTGGAAGAGGCATTTACTCTAACATAAACCTGCAAGAAAAAAATTTCCTACACGGAAAACCATATCTCGGCAGCTCGATAGCATATGGCAGTTAGATTTATCGGAAATGATTTAATATAGCCTCTATAATGAAGGTTTTCAATATTAACTTTTTACAATTTGAGTAACTCTAGATACTTGTGGTTGAAGCCCATAAAAGATAAAAGATCAGCTACAGTCACCGATGTTGTACTTGAAATTATAGAGGACGAACGGAGAACACCTAAAATCTCTTTTGGGGGGGGGGAAAAAAAAACCAAAAAAGGGGAATTCATATTCAGGAATGGAATTCAAGGGCCGAGAGTTTCAGGAGCTGGTCTGGGAGTATGGTATAAGCCTTATTACCAATACATTTTCCGTAAACTAAAGCGCAATAGTATTGAAAGAGCTCCAAACGGTACTATTAAAGAACGCAATGGCATAGAGTATTTTCAAAGATGAATACTCGTAAAATATTGTATATACTGGACGACTCTTATTCTTATAACAGGTCTTACCATACAACTATAAGAGTGCAACTCCTTTAGAGATGGTCAAACTAGAGGACGTATATGGCGATATATGGGGATGAACAAAGAAAACAATAAAAATAATTTCAGGAAATCAAGGTAAACAATTAGTAGAGGTCTCAGAACAGAAGAAAGATTTTAGAAAAGGATGATGAATCCGGTTGGATACGGGGAAGTTTTTTAATCAACCAATTATCCAACCATTCAGTCGTGATAGTTTAAAGTTATATATCTGGAAGATTTAAAGGTGAAAAAAAAAGGACGGATTTTATTAAACAGGATACAAAAAGTAAGTTCAATCTGTCACTCATGAATATTAAATTGAAAAAAAATATATCTTCGAGAGGTAAAGGAAAAAATAAAAGCAGTTACTTTGTGAAATGGAGGGATATCCTGCCAAGTTTAATGACTGATCATAAAAAGCAATGTAAATTAAGAATCATTAATCAGCTGTCATTATAATCATGGAGAGCTGTAGATCACTTTTATAAACTCTGCCTTCTTCAGCCTCATTGGATTTACATCCATATAATAAACTCTCGGATTTTTACAACGGTTTGCTAATGAATCCTATTACAGCTGAAAGATAACCTTAAACATACAACATATATAAATTACGGACATAGAAAATTCTACTCACAATCTATTTCTGGATGGGGGTGTACAGAAGTGTAGAATGTTTTGAACTATATTAGCAAGTGGAAGATACCCGTATTGACTAGGACTACAATTGCCAAAAGAGATATACGGACACATTTAGCAAAAAGATACGTCTTTGAAGAATTTTACTTTGCGGGGTCATAATTTTTAACATCGGGCCTGCTATTTTTTATCATTTAAACGTTCTCTTTGATAAGAGTATTATGTGTAAGGACTTGGTATACAAAACTAAGCAGTACCTATAGAAAGATAAAGTAATAATCTTTAAGTTCAAAGGTAAATGATAAACTACGAGACACGGGACACTGTTTTTTCTCGAACGATTCTCCATGCAGCGTAACATATCGGTAGACGTATGCCTGAGTTAGAGAATATACTTCATGATATCACCTACCTATGTTCGAAGAGGTTTATACTAGTCTGTGGAGAATAACTCATGACTCACATGAACTAAAAGATGAAGCAGATCGAGTACTTCATTATACATGTACCCATCCGAGATGCTCAATCATCCAGGTATGGCTTATGTATATACAAATATAATTGAACATCAATATGTAGGTAATACTAAAGCTCCTTTATTAAGAGTAGTATATTTCCCAAAAGAGAGTAAAGTTATAACATTCCCTAATGTTCATTATCTACCTCTGAATAAATCAAATTTTGACTCTGTACGCGTGCATATAAAGATGAAGAAGGAAATCCTTTTCCCTTACATACGGTGCATTGTTATGCAAAGTTCATATTAGAAAGAAACAGATGCAGTAATACAGGCATAATGAATATATAAGAGGGGTAGTCAGATATATTTTTCATTCATTAACTTACTTCCCACAGTGTAAAGATAGTATAGGAAAGAAGCTCCTGTAATAATGGACGAGAAAGGGTATTCAGGGGAACAAAAATGCAGAGGGGTATGGCCTTGGTGGATTTTTCGCTATGGAGAAGTGCAAGGCCTCTGCTCAGGAAAGGCGGGGAAATATATGCGTTAAAAAAGCTATAGAACAGGTTTGGCTACTATTCAAAGATATTGCGCCAGAAATAAATCTCGTGCAGCCATGAAAAAGACGTATAGCCGATGTTTCAGATGTATGTTGGATGATGTTAAGCGTAAAATAAGACGTAAAATTTCAGGACAAGTCGAGGGATCAAGAAGATTGTCAAAAGAAAAAGAATAAGCGGAAAAAACCTTTAAGAAAAAATGTATTGATGTATTTGCTATTTAATTGCCTAACTGATCACTTTTATACGATGTGTGTATATAATAATTTCTTTCATGAAAATGTTCATATATACGTCCAGAGTTTCGGCCCATGCAAAGATTTGCTTTTCCTTCATCCTTTCTAGTCACTGATTGCCTGTAGAGTGAGATGGAATCTCTTCTCAATAACCCTACACAGATTAGCATGTAGCGAGTCCAAGCTTTTCATGATAATCCTCTGCCATTCAATATACCAAATAACAGATGTTCCTCTAGAGTTCAATATTCCAGGCACTTCTGAATCAATACCTTAGACCCCTCTAATGTGTTTTTACATGTAAAAACGAAATTGACAACCTGGTACAGGATCTTCCTACGGTTGGAATGACCATATAGTATATACAGAATAAAATTTCCTGTATACATGTTTCTCCCAGTTGAGCTATCTTTAACGGAAACTTCACTAGGGCATCAGCGGCTATTATCACTTATAGAAGCCTATATTAAACAATTTTTAAATTATTCAGACGGCATAACAAATCTTCATTCTCCAATCATGTGGTTTTACAGTTTCCAAGATGAAGCTGCACATATAGATAAGCAGCGAAAGTCATAAAATAATACTTAATGAATTTTACGTCGAATTAAATGGCAATATCATTCGCTCCAGGAAAGACGCATATCTTACCATCGTAGTACATATATCATTTATCACGGTCAAATCCTAAATTTGCGCTTTTAAAAACAAAAGTAAACCTGCTGTTACAGGCTGTATGTCCCAGAACTGTTTCAAAAACTGTGAGCTTATCTCTATGTTCAGAAAGTGAAATTATCACACAAGCGTTCAATTTGAGAAATGAAAATTCCGCTTTGAATCTACAGCAAGCTACCCAATTAAGAGTTTAAACCAAGAATATTCTAATTTCACTCAAGGGTATCGAAAGTATCAATATCCTGAACATTGTGAACGGAAAGTTTACCACAAGAAATTAATAGATTTAGGGATTGGGGAACATGAAGCCCTACTTCCGGGACATTATAAAAAGTCACCCTAAAAATTCACACCTTTCGGACTTAGGGTATCAGTTTAGCATGTGAATGGACGTGCCTCAACGGACGTGATTATGGAAACGGTTATACCACGGAGACCTATCTCTCTGTGCTCGGCCTTTTACGACTTAATAGCCATGACTGTATCAGATAATAGATAGTTGGACAGGCTTAAAATCTTGCAAGAATACGCAAAGAATAGTAATTTATACGCCTAGATCTATACTGCAGACCTCTTCAGCTTTAACGCCTATCAATTTAAAATTTGAGAAAAGGGTACTAGGACTAAGTCTCCTTTTTGGCGAGTCTACAATCACCCATCACTGTAGTGGTCTATCTTGAGCATCCTCAACTCATTAAAATTGACCGAGTACGCAATTTGAATTATTAAAGATTAATGAAGAGGAAATAAAATCGGTGTTTTAAAAAATGAACCTCGCTTTTAGGAGTGTTTGCTAATTAACGAATTAAACTCTGTAAAGTTGGAGAAGGTACATGCTTCATATTCAATACACTTGCCTCTCACATCAACTCAACAGGACATTGGATTTCTTATATAGAAAGCAAGTGTCGGCAAATGTAGCACATAATTGATTCCTTGAACTTAAAATTTATATTGAATCAAAAATAGAATTACCTTTATTATTTAAAATATAAATCGTGAAAGCTGTGTAAAACTATGTCTACCCTGTTCAAACCCTAAGTATTTCCAATTTATGTGAGTCTAGTTGTATTTATTTCATTATATGTTTTTTAAATAATGTTTGTTTTAATAAACTTGTAAATTTATTTGATGCTAAAATTTGTATGTCAATGATTTTTTAGTTTCTGATTATGTAATAAATGCCTTTAAATGAAAAAAACGCGATTTTACTTCCCTTAAAAACTCGTTTATATAAAAAGATTTTTAATAAAATTTCGAACAAATTTTATTAAAAAAATGCTTATACTAACAGAAACTCTGTGTGTTTTATTCTTACATTACAAAATTAAAACAAAAATTAAAAATAGAAATAATAACATAAAAAGTAATAAAACAAAAAATAAAAAAATATAAAAGAAAACATAATGATTAAAATTATAGGATTAAACAGTAAGCAGAAGTTAAAGCAGTTTAAAGCAGAAGTTAAGCAGTAAAGCAGAAGTTAAAGCAAGTAAAGCAGAAAGTTAAAGCAGTACAGAGCAAAAGTTAAAGCAGTAAAGCGAGTAAAACCAAAAGCCATACTACAATCCCCTAGGTCGTTACGGTAACACCTACTATTGATTTCTACTGATTTACTGCTTTAAGGATGTAATAAATAATGACGTAAAGCAGTAAAGCAGAGAGTCAAAGCAGTAAGCAGAGAGTTAAAGCAGTAAAGCAGAGAGTTAAGCAGTAAAGCAGATAAAACAAAGCAATTTACTAATCCCCTAGGTTAGGTACATAAACCTCTATGTGATTTACTGATTTACTGCTTTCAAGAGTATGTAAAGTATATGTTTAATAAAATTTCCGTACAATTGTATGTGAAAACATGATGACTCATCAGTATATTTGAAACAAATTCTTGTTTGAATAGTTTACATTGGAATCATATTTCGGCGGGCGGGAAATTTTGCGCCTGCGGGCGGCACGCGGCGGGCGAGTACGCGGGACTATGGCGCCTGCCGGGCGCACGCATGCGGCGTTACGCGAAAATTCGCGCTGCGGAGCGCACGCGGCGGCGAGTAATATTGCGCCTAAAGCGCACGCGGCGTTTCGCCGACGGAGGGCTGACCTGCGGAACGCGGACTCTGAAACGTTTGCGGGGCACTGTCTCAACTGTGTAACTCATTCTAGATATATATTCTGTCATGCTATAAGTGTATTAAAATACTAATCGTAGTAGGAAGCAATTCTAGCAGATTTGTATGTACACCATTCGGTTCCTCATACTTTATTACCTAGGGGTAGACACCCATATTAGGGCTATTTCTGGCTTTCAGGGGAGGGCTAGAAAAGGCTTGAAAAAAGTGCACTCAGTGCACTAGTGTGGCATCACTTGCACTATGTGGGCACCAGCTTAGCACTCATTGGCACTCACTTCGGCACTCATTGGCACTCATGGGCACTCACTTGGCACGCACCTGGCACTCACCTGGCACTCACCCAGCACTCATAGAATAATCATAGAAACACTAGATAGAACATCGCTAGATACGCCTTCGTGGTTGGGAACCCAGTCAAGTTAGAGGTATCAAAGCTTGGGCATCAATAAATGCTGAGGCAATCAAATATGTACCGTAAAATACAAAAAGGTGTGGGCCTAAAAATTAGGGGTGCCGAAAAATTAGGGATGCGCCTAAAATGAGGGGCCAAAATGTGGAACCCAGGGAGACCAAAGGTGGTCGGTGTTATGTTGTTACGTGTGAATAAGTGTTAAATGGAAGTGCAAGTACTTGAAGTGAGAAGTTAAGTGTCATACGTGAATGTGTTGTATAAGTGGAATTGTGTGTGTGTGTGGTGTGTGTGTGCGTTTGTTGTGGTTGTGTGTGGGTGTGTGTGTGGTAGGTGTACAAGTTAGGATAGTTCCATACATACGTTCAAGTTAGGAACAATATGTGACGGTGGCGCACGAGTGGCCAGAAAATTGAGCATTGGGCCAAAAAATGGACCCGTAACTTGCAAGTCAAGGCTAAAGTATCATGTCAAACAAGTTAAGACAATCAAAAAGGGCTAAGCCCCTAATGAAGATCAAAAATTACCGTGGGCAAAAATTGACCATGGTCAAAACATTATAGGGGGGGCGCGTAAAACTAGGGGGCAATACGCTACACGGTTGCTTACGCAACGGTTTGGCGCAACCTTCTTCGAAGGGTTGCCAAAAAATCAGGGTTGCCGTCTTCGATGGGTTGCCAAAAATTAGGGTGCCAAAAAAAATAGCATGGGCCAAAAATGACCCATGAGACCAAAGGGTTGTCGAAAAATTAGGGTTCTCAAAAAATTAGGGTTCTCAAAAAAATTAGGTTCTCAAAAAATTTAGGAGTTCTCTAAAATTAGGGTCTCAAAAAAGTAGGTTCTCAAAGAATACCAGTGGAGCCAAAATGACCCATGAGAAGACCAATAGGGTGGTCGAAAAAAAAGGTAAAGGCCAAAAAGGTCAAGGCCAAAAAAGGTAAAGGGCAGGTAAAAATTTGGGCCCAAAAAGTAAGGCCAAAAAGGTAAAGGTCAAAAAGGTCAAGGGCATGAAAAAAAGGTCAGGGCGGTCTTTGCTTGTCTGGGTTTTGGGTTTTTGGGGTGGTTTTTCGTGTGCTCCATCACCCCTAATGACTACTTGGTATGGAGGATAGTTGATACTTACTGATTTACTGATTTACTGCTTAAAGGTTTATGTAAAAATGCAAAATTTTTCAAAGTATAACATAAAAGAATTGAAATTTGTTTAATAAAAAACGAAAAGTATAAAGAAAACAAACAAAAATAAATAAACAGTTTTTGTGTTATGTCATACAAAATATGACATTGAATCAAGTAGATCAATAGATCATAAGTCAATAAGATCAATAGATCACAGAAGGTATGTGATGCGAGGGTAGTATTGATTTACTCACTTTACTTATTTAACTGCTTCTAAGTCATGATAAAATGCCAAAATTTTTAAAGGTATAAACTAAAAGAATAATTTTTTTAAAGTAAAAAAAAAGTATAAAAAACAAACAACAATAAATAAAATTTTTGTTATGTATACAAAATAGACTTGAATCAATAGAACGATAGATCATGGAATCAATAGATAATAGATCACAGAAGGGTATGAGGTTATGGAGGGGCAGTTTGGATTACGTGATTTAACTGATATACCGCTTTAAGTATGTAAAAATGTAATGCTTTATTAAGTTATAACATAAAAGAATAATTTTTAAGGTAAAAAAACGAAAATTATAAAGAAACAAAACAAAAATAAATTAAAAGTTTTGATGTATGTTATACAAAATATGACTTGAACAATTAGAACGATAGATCATAGATCAACGGGATCATATATCCACGAAGTATGAGATTATGGAGGGCGTTGATTACTAGATTTACGAATTTACTGTTTTATGGGTCATTTCAAAATGCAAAATTTTTTGAATATATAAAAATAAAAGAATAATTTTTTAGAAAACGAAAAGTATAAAGAAACAAAACAAAATAAAGAAAAGTTTTTGTGTTATGTATCCAAAAATAATGACTTTGAATCAATTAGAACGATAGATCAAATAATCAATAGCATCAATAGACACGAAGAGGCGTAGAGACTTATGGAGGGCAGTTTGATTTATACTGATTTACTGATTTACTTCTTTAAGGTGAGGTAAAAATGTAAATTTTTATAGTTATAAACATAAAAGATTAAAATTTTTTAGTGAAAAAAAAAAGTATAAAGAAACAAAACAAATAAATAAAACAAATAAAATGTATATAAAAATGAGAAAATTAATGAATGAATTTTGGAAAAAATGTAAATAAAAAAATGTTTAAAAAAAAAAAAAAATTAAAAAAAAAAAAAAAAAAAAAAAAATTAATTAAACATAAGTATAAATGCTAAAAAAAAAAACATAAAAACAATAGCAACCATATATGCATGTTATTCAGTTTAATTGAACAAAAATTTGCCGCTAAAAAAATGAGATTGAAAATACTAAAGTCAGTAACATTGAAACAGTTAGAAAACGGTATTTCTTGAAGATGCAATAGCACTTTGACTTATATGATACATGATAAAACAGATATAGGTATGGACAGTGATTAATATTGCTATTAGTTAAACGAATGGCTTAACTAACATAGGCACCGCACTGGCTTCAGCACCGTTGCCGTCTGTCATTCCCTCTGCTTCCAAACCGATTCTTATCCAGAAATCGACTTCTGAATCTTTCTCCAAATATTTCAACCTTCTCACGAACATTCGATTTTGGGGAGGCCGCACCCTTCTGGGGTGAGCACGGGACGTACCTCGCACATGAGGTTACCTCTCGCCTATATATGGGCGAGCCAAGTCTGAGAAGACAAGTCAACTAAACTCATCATAATGAGTTGGTTGAAGAAAAGGTGGTATAAGACTTATTGATAAACCCTTCTACTTCAATATTGGCCAACCTGACCTCAAATTGGTCTCACCACCTTAGGAACCCTTAATTTGACCAATAAAAAGTTATAAAACTTAGCAATTTCAGAGAAAGTCCAAGTCATGTCGGCATTTGACTTGAATTCCCTGTTCCAAACGCCTCACATATCTCATAAACGGCTTCCCTGACCCAAAAAACCATAGATGGACACCTCAAGCGTCAAAATCTGACAACCTTACGAATTTCCAACCAAATCATGTCGGCATTTGACTTGATTTCCTGCTCCAAACGCGTAACTTACCTCATAAACGGCTTCCCTGACCCAAAAAAAACCATAGATGGACACCTCAAGCATCAAAATCTGACGACCTTACGAATTTCCAACCAAGTCATGTCGGCATTTGACTTGAATTCCCTGTTCCAAACGCCTCACATACCTCATAAACGGCTTCCCTGACCCTAAAAACCCATAGATGGACACCTCAAGCATCTAAATCTGACGACCTTACGAAATTCCAAGTCATGTCGGCATTTGACTTGAATTCCCTGTTCCAAACGCCTCACATACCTCATAAACGGCTTCCCTGACCCAAAAAACCCATAGATGGACACCTCAAGCACCAAAATCGGACGACCTTACGAATTTCCAAGTCATGTCGGCTATTGACTTGGTTTGACCGGTTCCAGAACCTCAGAAAACGCATCACCGACCTCGAAAACCCCCAATTTGACGCTTCAAGCGTTAAAAACGCTTGAAATCTCGAAAAACGCGGTATAAAACACGTCGATCGAAGGCTCCGGCTCCGGCTCCGGCTCCGGATCAGGCTCCGAAATAAAAATCTACGGTTAAAAATATGTACAATCGGACCTGAAAAAAAAGCCAAAATCACTAAATATACCATATAGAACTAGGTAGCCAGATTTAGCCGTAAATCTGGCACCTGTCGTTTCCGCTCTCCTTACTACTTGTGTGAATTATTATTCCATTATTATCTTACCGAAAATTATTATTATTATTTTTATTATTATTATTATTATTATTATTATTATTATTATTATTATTATTATTATTATTATTATTATTATTATTATTATTATTATTATTATTATTATTATTATTATTATTACAGGTCATACAGCTCACCAGTTTCTTCCACTTTTAGTAAAATAAAATTTACCACTATCATGTATACACGCATGTGTGTGTGTGTGTGTGTGTGTGTGTGTGTGTGTGTGTGTGTACTGCGCGAGTGCGCGTGTGAGTGTATAAATAAACTCGCGTGTGATTAAATATTTTTATCTTTTTCTCTTATTGTATTAATAATAAAAATAGCAATAAAAGTAGATTTTATTACTAGGCCTCTGGCACTTGTTGCTAAGATAAGGATAGTAGTAGTAGTAGTAGTAGTAGTAGTAGTAGTAGTAGTAGTAGTAGTAGTAGTAGTGTCATTAGTAGCTGTAGTAGGAATAATTTTATATTTAATAATAGGAGTAGGTGTATTTTAATTAATAGTAGTATGGGAATTAATAATAATAATAATAATAATAATAATAATAATAATAATAATAATAATAATAATAATAATAATAATAATAATAATAATTGTTTTCATTAGACGATAATTTAAAACTGACCAAACACTCAATAAATCTACACCATAATTTTTCATTATTATTATTATTATTATTATTATTATTATTATTATTATTATTATTATTATTATTATTATTATTATTATTATTTTTATTATTATTATTATTATTATTATTATGCTCCAAACGGGGCTGCGGAGCCGGTTGGCCGGCTCCGACTCCGGCTACATCATTTTACATTATAAAAAGTTCACACCTCACGGGCATAGCCCTATTCTAGGAGGGGAACATCGCTAGGTAGTTTCTACCTAGAATCCGAACTAGGGATCGAACCCGCGTCCTTGTCATGCGAATCTGTCGCGCTACCGATTGAGCCACGGTAATAATACTCAGTTCCGGCACCGGTATTTTTAAATTTCTCGCCTGCGGCTCTAGCACCAGGATATTAAAATGAAAAGACTCTGGCTCCAACTCCGGCTCCGGCTCCAAACATTACTTAATTTTAAAATAAATTCTTTTTTTAATACTCCGACTCCGACACTGGCTCCGGCTCCGGCTCCGGCTCCGGTACAGCTCCACAGCTATGTTTATAAAAGTTAACTACGTAGAC
>JABUQX010118579.1:0-19357 GCA_015478945.1 Trachelipus rathkii | reverse complement strand
ACACGTGTCCATCAGAGGCTCTCATGTGAATAACACAGCTTTGAGACTCTCTGATAAGCTATCAATGAAGAGGCGCCACTCTCAAATGTTTCACACAATTGCAAGTGCCTCAAACAAGCCTGTCAAATTGTGGCAAAAGCTAAGTCCATCTTGACTGGTGAAAAAGTTGAAAAATGCGTAGTGACATTTTTTGACTTGAGACTTCACACTTTCATATAACAAATTCACTGCTTGAGTCTCGACGCAAAGCTCGGATGGACTTTGTGAGACCAAGATCTCTGATCAAGCCGTTTATGTCTTCTTTGTTGAGTAAATATGGGTTCCTCTCCTCAACTACACTATATTCAGGATCAACGACTTCATCGTTTTCTGACTTGTTGCTTTCTTCTGAAGATGCTGTCTTCCGCTTAGAGGAATAGGTACAGGGAGCTCAGGTGAGTGTGGCACTTGGGCAATGGATGACCGAAGGTCTGGACATAAGTTCGAACTTGGACAGGTCCACAAAACAGAAGAAGCAATTGCTGGAGTGGTCAGTTGCCTTTCTGAAATTCGTGGGATTGCGAATTACATGGCTCTATTTTCCCCCATGTACCAACCTGCGAAGGTAAAAAAATCACAAATTTAAATATCTTTCACTCATTGTAATTAAAAAATATAGCACATAAATTCAAACTTACACTTATATATATATAATATATATATATATATATATATATATATATATATATATATAATAGTATATATATATATATAATAACTATATAATGATTATAGTATATATATATATATATATATACTTATATATATATTTAGCCTTCTAGTCAAGCTTTTTGCAAAGTTTGCAAATGAAATGAGGGAGGTTTTTTGGCCCCCATTGTGGGTTTTTTGCTTGAACCCCCAACAGCATGCCAAAAATGGAACTTATAGGACCTCGCACATTAGAGATATATCTATGACAGGTTATTTTTATGCTTTTGCATTTCATAAATTCCCCGCAGACATAACAAAATGATGTATATGCTTGATATTTGCAACCTCCTCATGCCATCTGTGCTGAATGCACCTCTCAAAGACAACATATCTTAACTGTTGAACAGCTACTAGAAAACTGATGAGCTGATCAACTAACCTATATTGATACTCGAGCTTACGTTCTCTGATTTATTTCGTCATCTAAGTTGCCAGAACGTTTCAAGAAATAAAAAATGTCGTATGAAACTTAAAGAAATATTAATTTTTCTGAATGAAAAAATAGATCAGTTGAAAACGGCGATGTCAAAGTAACAAAAGAAAGGTTTGAAGGGAATAATATTATTTTACTCTGCTTCCTACACAGTAAGCAATTAGGAAATAATGCTTTTAAAGAAAAGATTGGGAATTTCATGGCTCTATTTTCCCCCTGTACCAACCTGCGAAGGGAAAATGATATGCAAATTAAAATACCTTTCACTCATTGTATTAAAAATTATTCACATAAAGTCAAACTTTCACTGTAAAAAAGATTCGCTATCAAAAGACAAGCATAGTATATATATATATTATAATATATTTATATTATAGTATTATATATATTATATATAATATATATTTAGAATATATACTAAATATATATATATAATAGATAATATCATAATCTCATATATTCACTTTTATTGAGAATATGGGTTTGAACCACACCCTCCCTGATGTTAAAGCAGGAACCACGATGAGCTTAAAAGGAAACCCACCGTTTACGTCCTGAAGATTACGTCCTCCCAAAGAATAAGTTGCTGTCAATCTACAGTAACCTTTGCAGATCTCCCGTTCCACACTCGGTCAAGGTCACACAGGAGTCTAAGTGAAAAAAGTAATCGGGATCCAGTACTGATAATATAGTATTCATGTTAAGTAAATACCGCATGTTTATATAGTATATATAAAAATCAACTCTAAAACATGTATTGAGAGTATGGATTTTGACCACACCCTCCCTGATGGTATAACAGGGGTGATGATATATATATATATTATATATATAGTATATATATATAATCATTTATTATATATTATATAATATAATATTATATATATATATATATATATATATATAATATATCATTGTCATTAGATTAAGTTAGCATTAAATACGCATGTTAAATATATATGAATATAAACCCCCTATTCCACTTTTATTGAGAGTATGGTTTTGAACCCACAACCCTCCACAAGATGGTATAACAATGTGTATAACCATCAGGGGAGGGTGTCGGTTCAAACTCATACTCTCAAAAAAAAGTAAAGTATACAGATTTGTATAATAATAATACATATAAGAACCACCCATGCACATTAGACATTCTTCTAATAATACAATATGGATCCCAAATTATACTTTAATCAAACCCTGTGTGACCCTGACCCGAGTATGATCGGGAAAGATCTGCCATAGGTGATTGTTTCAGACTGACGGGTACAACTATATTCTATCTGAGAAGTAAAAACGGTTGACCTACTTAGCTCATCGTAGGATTGTGAACCACAACCTGTTAATACCATCAGGAGGTAAAAAATGGGTTCAAACCCAAAAATAACATCCAAAAAAAGTGAAAAAAATAGGGATTTTTATAGTATACATATATAGTAAAACAGATGCGTATAATTAACTTAAGACAATGAATTCTATATAATATATATATATATATAAATATATATATTATATAAATATAAATATTATATATATATAGATATCTAATAATTATAATATATATTGATATATACTAATAATTAATAATAATATATATATATGCAGAAATAACAAGAGATAAATTTATATCTAGTAAAACAGATTTTTTATCATTTGATTTTGATGGGATACACGACAGTCCGCGTGGGCCTTTCTAAAATAGTTATTTATTAGGCACACAAAAATCTTTCACTGTCAAAATAGAACTTAATAATATCTCTAAATAATTAAATACTTTCCATACGACATAACTTGCAATATTTCTTTAAACGTAAAACGTACAATATTTCTTTAAACTATTGCCTTCTTTATATAATATGTAACCAGTTACCGTTGCTTTTAACTCATACATGAAGCACTATTCTACAGTTTAGTAAATAATATATAGTTCAAACAAATCATCAATACACTTCAATAAATATCATTAAACAAAGTTCAATATCATTAACACAGTTTGCTAAATAGTAAATGTGAGTAAATCATAATATTCCCCCAACTGGCAACTCTGCTCAAAATAATGGCCCATTAGTTGGCAACAGGTATAATTGGTAACCTACACAAAATACTTACTATAAAACCTCAACTTGTCGATTCGTTCATTACAACCTTAAATTACTTACACTTTCTTGTACTTTAATCACTATTGATACTTTTTCCAACAATTGGTCTTGCTTTTCCCTCTACAATCCAGAAATGCTCCCCCGTAATCCCACGTCCTCCAAAAGAAGAGGCGTCGCCCAACCCGTCTCAGCAGTAACTTTTCTTTCTTTCTCTGTAGACCCTGAACGAGACGCCTGAACACCCGCTGCTCCCTCTCGTTATCAGCGAGACGTTGGGATGGATATCCCCGGATTCTTGACTGGTTCCATAATTGATCCCATTCGATATGTCACTGACGTCGTCACCGTCCCCACACTTGTGCCTAAGCAATAATAATAAAAATCATCACTTATACATAGTTTTAAAAAAATCAGCGAACATTAAATAAACATACTTTACTTACTCGTCTCCACGGGATTCTTACTTCATGGTTACCTTCTGTACCGCTCTTTTGCTTGTTTAACTCAAACCCTTCCTTCTTCTATTTTCTGTGGTAACAAACTACTACTAATTATTCATAAGCTTACCTCTTCTATTCGTTGGTTGTTCATTCATGCTCCTCCTACTACACAACTCCTCCTCAGAGATTGGGGGCCCCAATCTGTAGAGAAAAAATTCTTCCTCCACCGCAGCCTCCGATCCACCCGAAGCCCTAAACGCCACCAGTGTATGAAGAGTGAACCGATGAAAGTCATTAATGTGGAGAAAAAGGGTGATTCGAGAGGAGTTGCCAATATGGAACAAAGAAACAGGGTAAGAATCGAAAAACAATTAAACCAGACATGAACAAAGTGTCAGGAGGAAGGACACCAAAAAAGAAGGGTACAATATGACATAGATGAAGAGGAAAGCAGCTCTGACAAGATAACGAGTGACCTATTCATCAGTACAAGTGAATCTGACAATGAAAAGGTTAACATGAAGAACAGGAAGAGGAGAAATAGGAGAAGGAGAACAGAAAGAAAATACACAGTCGACGAGAGCTCTACCACTGAAGAAGAATCTGAAGTCGAGAGCGAGTCAGACAAAGGAGGGAAGAAGTGGCTTAAGAAACTAGTAGAATTGGAGGATTCGGGTATAGAGTATAACAAGGGAGTAGGTAGGATTCTTATTGTTCTAGCTGGAGAGTTGGTAGAAGTGATGAAATCATTTAGTAACGCGAATATTAAGGAGTTGAAAGCCCTGAAATACGGGAAGGAAAAGGTACAAAAGTTTGGTGCTTTTATAGAAGATTATGAAAAGTATGCCAAGGAACAGCTAGGCAGAGATAAAAACCGCTGGGCAGGGGAGCTAAGAAACTTTTTGGAAGGACAGTCCTTAAGAACGTATTACAGAATTTATTGAGCAAAAATTGAATATAGCACGGTTGTAGCTAGGTTAAGAAGCTGGTGTAAGGAGGAAAAAGAAAATGAACAAATAAACTTACAGAAGGAATTTTGGAGAATGGAGATGCGGAAACATGAAAAGGTGGCTGAATTTGCATTAAGGGTACAGACAATGTACGAAGCAGCAACCAAAGAGACATATAGAAACAAGCAGGTGCTAAAAAAACAATTTCTGAATTGCTTACCAAAAGGAATAGCAAGACGATTTAAGATAAGGATGGGAGGAGAAAGAGAAAGCGCAAAAGTGCGCTGGAAAGATATAATGAATTGGGCAAAGGAGGAATACAGATTAGACGATCAAGAAGAATCCAAGGATGAAGCCATACCGATATGGGCAACATTACATGATGATTGTAATAAGAGAGGAGCTTATGCTGATAGAGTTCGTTATTGCAACAAGCTAGGCCACATAAAAAGATAATATTGGAAATATAGAGGATGGTGATTAAGATGTGGTAGCGACGAACATAGGACCATGGATTGTGAACCCAGAGGAGGGTATAGACTACAGGAACGGGAGGATTCTAGCAGACAGGAGCAAGATACTAAAAGAATAATCGAAAGAAAGTGCTTCTTGTGTGATTAAATGGGGCATTGAAGGGATGCTTGTCCTTTAAAAGAAAAAATAGAAGAATTGAAAAAAAGAAAAAAAAACAACTATATTAATCCAATTTTTCCTTTCCCTGTTTGTTATTGGCTTCGTACTTCTTTCATATCCATTTTTTGTACATCTCTTCATCTTTTTCCTTTGCTTTAATATTTCTTCCTCAAACCTTTCCTTTTCTAATTTTAACTTTTCTCTTTTTTTATTTATAATACTTTTCGGTTTTTTCTCATCCCCCATATTTCTATTTGCTTCCCCAGCTCCAACCTTTGCCCATTGTCCCCGAAGAGGACATTTGCCCCAAAATACGTTTGGGCCCTGCGTACTACGCATTTTTTTTATTTCCTCCCATTTATTTACCGGATTAGTTCTCTCTCAATGTAACAGTAGAAACAAACCAACTACTACGAGAATGAAAGGTGAGTTGAACTTAAAATTTTAAAGAGAATTTAGATCGCTTTTGGGAAGACACCGCGAAGGTTGAAGAAAGGAAGGTGGGAATCTGTAAGAAAAAGTAGATATATTAATAGAAGAAATACTTAAGAGAAAAATCCGTGAGGCAACGGTGAGTATATAAAAATAAAAATAAAATTTAACTTATTTTCTCGTGAGTAAGGATTTTTAAGGGATTGCTTTTATCATGTAAATATTTATGCATTCTAGGGACTAATTCTGAGGCCTGAACTGAAAGTTAACTGCAGGGTTTGAAGTGAAAAGCTAACTTTGAAAGTTGGACCAAAAATTGAACACTACCGTCCGGAAGTCCATGGATCGATTCTGAGGAGTTGAGAAAATCAACGGATCTTGCCGAGGGACAAAGTAAAAGGATTGGTGGTTTTCTTAGTGACCAAAGTTCGAGTCGTGGTGGCCGAAGTTGAGTCAAATTGTCTTCTGGGCGGGATAGTCAGGATCGACCGGAATTTGAGTTGAGTTACTTTAAATCCGAACATAGCTCAAGGACGTCGGACAGTGCACAGTGTTGTTAAGTATATAGTAAAAGGAGAAAAATTGTAAGTTCTCGTTTATTTGTTATTATAAACTTTGGAATATTGGAACGTGTATATTATCTTAGCAACTCCGGGGAGATGCCCAAAAATGCCTCACGTAAGACGCTGGGGTACAGAGGGTACAGGCCACGCCCCTTTAATTGGGATTTGTGATGGTTACTACTAGCGCAGTATTATTTCTTAAGGTTGTTTCCTCAAACGTATATTATTTTAATGACAATTTTAGTATGATACGAGTAGGATTTATTATTGAAACATTGGAACTTATTTTTATAATTATATTTATTAAAAAGATTTGTGTTTTAAATTCTCCTCCTCCATATTGCAAATTTAATGACAGTGAAAGGGTTTAAAAACGGTTACAGTGGTAATCGGTTACAATATATCATCATCATCATCATCCACCTTTCTAAAGTAAGGTGCTTCACATGCACTGGAAACAGGAAAAGTTAGTAGAAGCATATGACGTATCGAAAAGAAAGCAAAGCCTTACCGCCCTTTTATATCCTTAAGGACTCGTCGCAGTAAGAAAAATCCACCTAAGAGCTTACGGAAATGCGACGAATCTCACTAAGATCTCGGCGAATGTAAAGGTTAATTCTTGGCCCGGTGGCCAACCACACCCCCTCACAAAACCCAACTATTCACTCCTATCATGCACCTTCTTCTCGCCTCTACCAAACTCGCATTCCTCTCCTTCAGGCATTCCTTTTTAGACTCAACCCACTTTTTCTTCGGTCTCCCAGCCGGTCGCTTTCCAGCACACTCATCCATTCACCATAATATATTCACTTACCACCGACTATCATTCATCTTTCCACATGACCAAACCATCTCAACATTACTTCAATTATTCTTTCATATCATTCTTCACACCACACAACTTCAATGGTTCACTACATGTTTAACCATTCTTTCACACTAGCACCAGCCCAAAGATTGTCCATCGGACACCACTGTACCTTAGATCCATATATCTTTATTCCAGACCATAGTTTCCTACTATACATTAACAGGAAACACATTTACCTTCATGTAAGACCATGGCGCATCAAGACTAAGTCCCTTTACATACACCAAGTTTGAAATGCATCACCAGCCTTCTCATTAATTTCAATATGCTAAGTCATCGTTCCCTTTCATCGAACATATAACTTAAATATATACCGATACTTGTTTCAGCTGCTCACCATCCAGCATAACTTCATACCGAGGATTAGTCCTTACCACAACAAACTTTCTCTTATTTACGTTTATTCTAAAACTTCCTACCTTTTGACAACCTTTGCAAAATACTTTCTACCTCTACACAAACTCATCTTTGTTCCCAAGCAGAACAAATTATCCATATAATATAGGGCACCCTCCACTATTAAATTTTCCTCATTTTCTTAACCCTTTCCCTGGCCACCCACTTCTCTAATTCCTTTCATACCTTATCATATACAAATGAATAACCGAGATATAACGGATCGCTACCATCCGCTATTATATTAACACACGCGCTCAGATACTCGCAGTTACAGGTTCACTATCGATCATACATACATACATTTCTATTCAGAAGCTACCACCAACACCATATATCACCAAAACCTGCCATAGAGCTTCCCTATTAATCTATCATACGCCTGTTTCCAAATCCAAAAAAAAAATGACACATTATTCTTCTTCTCTCTCATTTTTTCAACCATTTATTTCAATGTGAAGATTTAATCCACACATCTCTACCATTACTAAACGCACCCTGTTCTTCAACGCTTCAGTTCCTCAGTCTCGAGAGCACTCTTTCGACCAATCTATCAGCATATATATCCCCTACAAACTCGATATATATATATATTATATATTTATATTATATATATATTATAATATACATATATAGTTATATATATAAATAATATAGTATATATATATATATATATAATATATATATATATAATATATATATATATTAAACTATAAATATATAATTCATAAGGGATACTATTACTACTCTACTCTAATCCTTCGGTACTATACCCTACCTAAACGCTTTGTTACACAATTTCAAATCCACTCATTCACCTTCTCGCTTCCGTTCTTCTCATTTCACCAGTAATTTCATCTATACACGCAGATTTATCAATCTTCAACTTTCTAACTCTACCTATTACCTCTTCCTTTTGTAATGATCTGATCCTCAAAGACCATCTTCTTTAATTCTGGTTCAATTTTTGCTTCTGGTTTTTCTTTCGAGTTTTCTTCCACTTTCGATGGTAAAAAAGTTACGAAAGTATCATCAAAATTCTAAGCAGATTCCCCTTTCTCATTCTTACCTTTCGTCTTCCTTCCAGAAGAGCATTCCTATTCTCTTGTAAGTCCCTATTCATAGTAATAATCACGGAACTATAATATATATATATATAATATATATATATCATATATAATAATATATATATATATAATATTATATATATAATATATTATATAAATAGTATATATATAATATATAATATTATAATTATTATATAATAATATACGTATCATATATATATATATATATTATATATATATATATGATATTAATAATATATATATATATATATATATATTATATACTATATATTATATTATTTTATTTATATATATATATATATATATTATATTTCCATGTTTCTCTCTTTTGAAAAAATTGATGTTGTGACAGTAAAGACGAAAAGACGTGTAAAGGAGTATCGCACAGAGGGTGGGATGGGTTCTCTTGGACAGCTTGGCGCGAGTTCTTTAGCCTTGTCGTTGTAAAAACATTGTTTTTACCCACCCTGAGACGTAAATCTGTAATGTCGTATTGGCAAAAGAGGGACGGTGGGGTCTTCCATGGCAGCTTTGCTGTACTGATTATGCTCGTAGGCACTTAAAATATTTTTTATTGAAGATTAATAACAATAAAATTACCAGCGAAATATTTTTGCGTTCGTGCGCGCGTGCGCTCGAGTCGGTTTCGCCCGCAGACGCGTATCGGCGTTGGGGCTGACGTGACCGAACCAGAGCAGACTTCCAGTCCGCCTCAAGCAGTTGTCATGAAGTAGCTCGAGCATCTTTCATGGACGTGGCTACGCCACGTACTACTAACTCATGTACGTGGCGTCGACACGTACACGGGTTAGATAGCAGAGGGGGAGGGGGAGGTTTACAATGAGCGCATAAGTTAGGCCCAAAGATACATCCGGGAAAGATGCTGGAACTCGTTCAGCATTGTGCATGACCGTCATACGCTAGAACAGGGTTGGGGAAAAGAGGGATAGGGGTGTAAAAAACTCTCATAAAGTACGATACATAGGTAGGTATAAACATAACAGGCACGTACATGGCAAATGTTCAGAATATATACATGGTACTCTGGGTGCATGCCCACAAGGTAATGCCACAATATGAAAAGTACCTGGAAGGTAAGCGGCATCGGGTAGGCCCGAAAAGTGCCTCAGGAAGACGCTGTAGGGCTCGACCTGCCCCAGCTTTGGAATAGGTTCCGTGATTATTACTACTCCATTCATCCTCTTTCCAAACTGTTCATTTAACTTTTTTTCCTCCTAGTATAACTTTTTGCTTCATTTTTTCTCCTTAATATAATTCCCAAACATCTTTCTTTTGCGACACTCATCATGGCTTTAGTACATTAAACACGCTATTTTACTTGTTAACAACCCTCTATTACTTACTTTAACGCTTTGCATGCACCGTCTTTATTTCACCACTCCTGTAGCATTCTTTACCTCTACTTAGCATCAAATACTACTTTTGAACTCTAACACCGCTTCCTTATAAATTTGCTTTCCATATTTGTTCCAGTTATTCAACTTGGTTCATATGCAATGATTTTTGCAATGTTCTTAAATACTGTATCCATTGATTACCTTGTTCACTGTAACTTATCACTCTTAATTCTCCCATTTCCTTCCCTTCACACTTTCCTCTCCATCCAAACCCCACATAACGTAATTTTTACGATAAACACAATAATGATCCGATTCCCATTCCCAACCTTCACTGATTTAACGCTCCAAGCAATCATGAACATCTCATTTTCACAAAAAACAAACATGATACTTTTTACCTTGTGATACCATCTTTAACTACACCAACTCTGATACTTATGAATACTCTTGGTGTTTAAGAAAGTTTACTTTACACACATGACCTCTCGTACTTATAGAATTAATCACCTTACTTACCATTTCATTTTCTCCCGACACCCGAGAAGTCACTGTTATATCATTCTTGTTGATCACCCTATCGAAGTCACAACAGTGATTTCAACCCTTCCTAAGAAAGCTGAGAATTAAAATTTTCTTTTGTATCTAGGTTTCGAGCAGAACTAGTTCATGAAATCCAAGGTCGTCTGCTCACTCATAAAAATCGATTTTATCGCTAATATTCTCCAATATCGTCACTCTCATCATTTTTGTCTGCCTGTATTGTCATGATTATTCTATAATTCTACACTAATTATTCGCCTTCAGAGTGGCTAAAAGGAAAAAACGATCCCCACTATTGATGATAGTTTTGCTGGATATTATCATGATTATATATTTATATATATATATACTATAAATTATAATATTAATTAATATATTATATATTATTACTATTATATTAATATTATATATATATTTTATATATATTATATATATATATATATATATTATATAATATATAACATACATATATATATATATAGTATATATATATATATATATATATATATATATATATATAATAATATATATAATTATATATATATTAATATTAATTATATATATATTATTACATATATAATATATTTATATTATTATATATATATAGTATTATATATATATCATATATATAGTATATATATTATACTATATTATATATATATATACTATAATATATTATAATATATATAACTATATATATATAGGCTATTTATAGTGTTGACTCCAGAGGAACGAAATCAATCAAAAAAGTAAGTCAACTTTTTGTTGCTAACGATAAAATGACTCAAAGGTAATTTTCAATGTATTAATTAATTTAATAAAAATTAAAAAAGACATTAAATATGGATCTTTGTTCTTAATTGTATAATCTTTAAAGAATGAGTAGCTTAGGCTGCTTAAGGCATTTATTTCAGTTTAATTTCATGAAGTCGTATACGTAAAGTTTGTAAGAACACACTTTGGCACCTAATAAAATTGATATTTCAAATACTTTTTATATATTCTTATGTTTTTGATCCGGCGGTGGGCCTTCCGGGGCCCCCCCCTCTATTATCCCCCCCTGCCCCCGCAAGCGAGGGTCCGCCGCTCGCAGCTCGCGCAGTCCGGGGGAGTTCGTTTTTTAAGATAAAAATTACCCGATAATTATAATAATAATCGAAAATCAAATAAAGTGAAGTCCTTGAGATAATACTGAGTTTACTATTCAAATTACCATTACATTTATCATATGCTAATCATTTTAAAATAAATAGTAATATTATAATATAATAAAAATAATGATAAAATAATAATAATAATGAAAAATCTTTATTTATAATTTCTTAAAAATTTAATCATTTCTAGGTTAAAGAACTTTCAGAATGCGAAGTTGTTAAGTTCGCCTGAGTTATTGTTAGTTTTTCTTATGAAATCTGGGGAAGTATATTCAACAGTATGTATAAATTGTCCCTATATATAATATATATATTATATTTATATATAATATATATTAATATATTATATATATATATAATATTATATTATATATATTATATATATATACATATTAATATATATATATACTTTATATATATATAATATATATATAAATATATACTATATATAATATATATAATATATATTATATATATATATATAATATATATATATAACTATACAGAATTAATATGGGGAGTAGTTATCGACTTTTTATCTTTTAACTACTCGATGTTCTTTCTGATTCTCTCTCTCTCTCTCTCTCTCTTAATCTCTCATCTTCTCTCTTCTCTCTCTCTCTATATATTTATATATATATATAACTTATATTATTATAATTAGTAATATTATATTTATTATTAAATATATATATATATATATAAATATATTATATATATATATATATATATTATTTTATAATAGCTATAGTTATCATATTATTAACATATTATATTATATAATATATAATATATTAATATATATATATATCTATATATATATATATTATATATTCCTTCATATTATATATATATATATATACTATATTTATAATATATATATATTTATTATAGAATATAGTATAATAATATATTATATATATTATATATATATATATATTATATATTATATCTATTATATACTATATATATAACTATAAGTATATATTTATACTATTTATATATATATATATATATATTAATGTATATTATATATATAATTTAAATCTGATTCCCTATTAAACATTTTTTTGTAAATCGTTTTCCTCATTGTAGATTTCACGAAAACTTTAAATAATACAAGTAACTAAATACGAAGTACACAAGATATTTTACAATATTTTACAGATTTTTGGGCATTTGTTATTTTATATTACTTCAAAACACTATCTGAATATCGTTATAGAATTTAAGCTTATCTTAGATAAACAGAGTATTAATAAACACGTTCTATTACTATATTGACAGAATTACCATATCTGCTATTTCTTGGGCGAACCGGATTAGTCCTATTAATGTGCTAAAGCTTTATTTGATCAAACGCCATATTGCTTCCTTTTTCGTTTCAATTTTGCATACTCTTTTATATTTATTATTTGTATATTTCATTTATTTGACAACTTTTCGCAAAATATTGGAAAATATTATCCGTAACAGTTGTGAATTTGCAAATTTAGCTCGTCTTGAGGCGACGTAGTTAGCCAGAGTGCAGGAGGTCGCCTCTGATTATAATATATAAATATTATATATATTACATCATATATAATATATATATTTATTGTATAATATATATATATATATATATATAATATATATATATAATATATAGTATATATAATATATACCGTATATTAGTCTTATACCGTATATATTATATATATATAATATCATAATAGTATAATATATTATATAAATTATATATATATAATATATAATATATCATATATAATATATATATATATAGCTATATAATTACTATAGATAATATATATTATATATAATATTATATATATATGTATATATATATATATATTATTATTTATATAATATATATAGTATATATAATATATATATTATATATTATATTATATATAATATATATATATATATATGATTATTATTATATGTAGTTATAATGTGATATATATATTTATTATATTATATATATATAATATATATATATAATATAATATATATATATATAATAATATATATATATATCTAATATATATAATATATATATATAATTATATATAATACTATAATAATATAGATATATCATATATAATACTATATATATATATATATTTATACTTATATATATAATATAATATATTATATATAGCTATATACTATATATAATATAATCTATTCTTAGCGATATTTTCAAGCGAGATTGGAGTACAATGATCACGGTTGAGCTGAGAGCGAACGTGCAAGCAGAGGAGAGAGAGGAGACGAGAGAGAGAGAGAGAAGAGAGGGAGAGACAGAGGAGAGAGAGAGAGAAGGAGACGAAGAGAGAGAGAGAGAGAGAGGAGAGCAGAATTCAAGTTGATTTATCTTCATTTTTATAGGGCTTAGAATGCTTGCGACATCTCTTGTCTCTTGATGATCCAGATGAAAAGAAATTTTTTTTTATCGAAATGAGAATATCTTTTTTCTTGCTTTGATAATGAAAACAACCTCTTTCATTTATCTCAATTAACCTTAGTTACCTTTTATCCTCTGAAAGAGTACAGCGTTTGCAAATCTGATTTAACTACAAGATTGTTCAATAGTTTGAGACTTTGGATTTGGTCGCAAAATATAATAATAACAAGTATATAATGATAATAAATATATTAATAATAATAATAATTAATATAATTAATTAATTAAAAATTTAATCTAAAAGAATAATATTAACTAATTTAAAAATATAAGATTAATAAATAATAATAATAATAATTTGTGTTTATGCAGCGTTTGCAAATGATTTAACTACAAGATTGTTCCTAGTGACACGGGGAGCAAGAGGAATTGGGAAAGAGCAATAGCAAGAATATTCTTGAAATGTTCCAAGGATAATTAATTGGGGACTAACCTAACATGGATCACAGGCAAATAAGTTCGACACGACATCAAACAAATTCAGTGTCAGCTCGGCCTTAGGAGTTGTATAGGTTACGGTGATGGTTAGGTTTAAATTAGTAGAAATTAAAGTTAGTTAAGTTAGGTTAAGTAGGTTAAGTTAGTTAGGTGGGATTCGGTTGAAGAAACTCTAAATAATCAATATTTATTTATAAAATGTCGGAACCATTTTCCTGAATCCGACCATATAGGGTATAGGTCCCATTAATTTGAACAATTACAAATTTTCAAGACAGTGCTTGCATACAATATAGTCATATATCTCTATATAAATATATATATATACTATATATCTATAAATATATTTTATATAATAGTTTATATGATATATATAGTATATATATATATATATTTATATATTATATATATATATATATAATATATTTATATATATTACTATAATATATATATATACTATATTATATATTTATATATATATATACTATTATATGATATAATATCATATATATAATATATATTACTATAATATATACTTATAAATAATATATATATAGTATGATATATTCTATATATAATATATAATATAATATATATATAGCATATATATATAATTAATAGTAATTATATTATATATAAACTTTATATATAAAAAATATATATATATATTATATATATATATCATATATATTTATTTATATATATATATATTATATATATATTATACTAATATATATATTATATACATATATTTATATATTAATATCATACATATATATATATATATATATATATATATTATATATATTATAATTATATTATATACTTTATAATGTATAATTTATATATAATTAATTAATATATATATCTGACGAATGCCCTTATAAGGGCATTCCAGTCAAATCAATCAGCAATAAATATACTTTTAGAGTTGGAAAATGCAATAATATATATATAGTTATATATATATATATATTATATAAATATATAATAATATATTATATATATACTATATATTATATATATTATATATCATATATAACATATATATATATACTATTATATTATAATTATCATATATAATATCTATATATATATACAGCATATACGTATGATACACACGACCTATTGCCTTCTATATTCCTGATATTTATATAATACATAATATATATATACTATATACGTATATAATATATATAGTATATACTAATAATACACGATGTATGCTGACATCAGCACTGCATCCGCCTATAAAATTAGACATGCTGCGATCCGATTCACGATTTTGAAAGATTCCGACCCTAAGATTAAATAGCGCGGGATGTTGCGCGTAGTGTACAAAAATTCAAAGTTATTATCTTGTTTTCTGTAGTAGTATTGCATATATTTCTTGAGATTAGTCATGATATGAAATACATTAATTCTTTTTTATTCATGCATACTATATATATATCATATATATATTATACTATTACGATATATATTACTTATAATACAACTATATATATACCTATAGATAATGAGCCATCAGAATTATACTATTTCATACTATATAGTATTCAATATATATATAATTTTAATATATATATTATATATCATATATATATATATACTATATTATATATTATATATATATTATATATAGATAAGGTCAGCACTTGCGATAATAGATGAGGAGGAACCAGAACTTTGCAAGAGAATTGCAGAAAGGAATTTTGGAAAAATCGAGCTAATTGTTCATCAAATGTGTGTATCTAAAGCTATAGATTAATGAAGTACCGTATTTTTCATGCGTCAATATATATATATTATATATATATATATGATATATATACTATATATATATCAGTTATAGAAATATATATATTATAATAATATATCATAAAACTTAAAATACCAATATAATATATTATATAATTATATTATATCATGAATGTGTGGAAATGACGCCCTTTGTTCAACTATATTTTTTTTATAATCATTTACTTAAGGTATTTGTTTATGGTTTCTGCGTCCTCGAAACGACTTCCCGTTTTCTTTCGACAGTTCGCACTTTGTTTTTTCGCTCTATAAGAGCATGTTTCTAGCATCCTCCGACTTATGCGCAGGATTTCAGCCACAAGGAATAATATTATTAGACACCCATTTTACCTATATCTATAATGAATTGACGTCTAAAACAGCTTTTATTTATGTGGATTTGTAGAACTAAAAAAACATTCTTTAATACGGTTAAAACTTTTTTCTTCTTTCAAAATATTATTGTACTGTAACCTTTTTTTATTATACTTTTTTTTTTAAAACACTTGTTTGACATATATTAAACTTTCTCTTTTATTACATATTTGTTACCACATATGCTTCAGTGCCGATAAAGCGGATTATTCTAACACTAACTGAACTTTTGTTCCTGCTCTGTTCAGTGACGAATGGTCTATTATGAAAGCGAATCAAACAACACTGAATTTGAAGTTGCGATAGCAATGAATGAGCTTGAATAGTTGAATTACTCTGATGCTAATTTGTGAAAGTATGAATCACAAAGAAGAAGAAGGATGCAGCTCAAGATGAAAGATATTATACAGTGATAATGGTATGAGGTCCTCCATTATTGTAAACATTATCACTATATTGAAAATGATCTTCTCCATTCTTCTAAGATAACCACTATATATATTATATAGATATATTTATATAATAATTATATATGTATATAAATATACTTATATTATTTAAATAATATAATATATAATACCTCTATATATGACAATAAATGATTGTGAAGTTATTCTTTTTCTACTCTTCACTAATTAAAGGTATTGTTTTAGTTTATGAGAGTACCTTCGTAACAGACTTCCTTCTTACTTTGAAGTCAGCCTCTTTACCTTATAAGAAGCTATGTGTTTACATCCTCCGACCTTTCGAGACTTAGCACCAAAGGGAATAAAAATTATGTTGAGAACCTTTTTAACTCTATACTTTATTAAGAGATTGGAGTTAAAACAGTTTTTCATTGGATTTTAGAACTAAAATACTTTTTCTAATTCCAAGCTTTTTCTCTTTTTAAATTATTATTGCCGACATACCTTTTCTTTATTAGAATTACTTTTTTCTCTAAAACACTGTTTACCTATATTAACTTCTCGCATTTTTATTAATCTAAATTATACTTGGCTCACCACTTAATCACTCGCGCCCTAAAAGGAGCTGTTATACAACAAGGATCTATCATAGTATAATATATTATCAATATATATATTATATAAATATAATATATTATATATATATATATATACATATAATATATGTATGATATAATATATATATTATATATATATACTATATAATATTATATATATATATCTTATATATATATATATATATAATAATAGATATACTAATATATTCTATATATATATATATCATTATAATATATATACTATATATATATATATCAATATATATACTATTGTATATAATAATATATTTATATATTAATATTTATATTATATTACTATAATATATAATAATATATTTATATATAGAATATATTTATATTTATATATATAATTAGTATATCTATATATTATATATATATAACTAAATAATATATACTATATATAATAAAATTAATTAATCATATAATAAATATATAGATGCAGCATAGATATGTTGTCCTCCATGGTTTGTCACGTACTACCAAATGAAACTGATGGTGATATCATTCTTCAGGTTATACCATCCGCAATATATCAGCAGTGGATCATGCTGCTTACCAATTGATTTAAGACGTAATCACCATACATGGCATGATCTTTCTTCTTTTTTAACAGAGAAACAGGAAAGAGACAACTGGACCAGTTTTCTGAAGTGTAAATCTACACACTTCGGAAGAAGAGGAGCTATAGTACATGAGTCCGGACGAAAGACCACGTTAAGCTGAAGCTGTAAGGCGCTGAGGCTATTAACCGTCCGATTCACGTTCTTCATGGTCTGCCATGGTTGGAGGCTGTTGTTACTTGAGGAACCTTATCTCAATTGTGTTCAATTCGGTCTGACTTCTAAGTACTGGGGGTCCTTATGTGAGTAGCGGCGATGCTCAAACGCATGTTTCGTGATGGCATTTTTGAAGGCCGCAGCGCATATATTTGTTATTTCGCGCATCGTTTCTTGCTGGAGGTTCTGACTGTTCGTTGTCTGAACGTATCTTCTAGAGAGGTGTTCTATCTGCATTGAGTCACAAATTTGAATAAGAGGATGTTGTTGTTTAAGCTATGTTTCTTTACTTATTCTCCACTATCGAAACGTATTTGGTTGTTTTTGATAGTCCTTACGATAACCGAAGCTTCCTTGCTTGACGTCGGACAGACAAAACACCAGTTTACACACTTATAGTTGTTTTCACTCTGAAGTCGCTCTTTCCCTACATCAGAAGATGTTTTACTCCAGTATGCGCTGATTCGGCGACGACTCAAGAAACCAAAAAAATAAAAATTGTCTGAACCCTTTTTTACTATATCTCTATAGAAACGAGAAGAGTAAACACAACTATTTTTTTGGATTTGATACGTTCGCAAACAATCTATGTTTCTAATATACGATATCGGTTTATGACGTGTCTTTTTAACTTAATTATTTGATATTAATTAATTATTTTTTCTTTATCTATTTATTTCTATTATTTCTTTTACTATCATTAATCATATATTATATAATATATATTACATTTAACATCCTCT
>JABUQX010118578.1:10000-11255 GCA_015478945.1 Trachelipus rathkii | reverse complement strand
CGAACAAACATCAGTTAATTCCGGAGCAAAATAAACAAGAAACACAACGTTAAGTGATTGTTCTTGTGTTTGCATCCTAGACCTTATCACACATATTAACCTTCTTGTTCCAGATATTTACTAATACTTACTCTGGAATTCGAACGCACACAAATTCGAACATCAACATTATTTTGGTTGTTCTATCTTAGAACTAACCGACAGTTATCAGCTATCAAATATTATTAGATATTCCTCCCCTTGCGTTTAAACTAATAAACGTTTCATTTTAAAAAACATCTTGTTTTTTAACCCCCCTATTAAAGATCTCCATTCTACCTTGTATTCAAGGAGGGTCCTTTAATTCAAGGAGGGTTCCACTCAAGTCAAGGTGGATTTATCAAAGGAGAAATTCATGTGTTGCAGGGAATGCATTTTGGATAGTTCAGGTAATCAATGCGGTAACCGTTAGAGAAAGTAGCTCTCCATTGAACAGCTAACAGCGGTGGAGGTAGATAAGTAATTAACACCTTAGGTATTTCTTTCAGACTAACCTCTTAACACCTTTATGCGCCACAGTAACATACTAACTGACTAATTTTCTCTCTGTCTCTGTTTCTCTTATAGAATTAATCCATTAATCATTAACAGACAGTTCCTTTTAGTCTCTGATCTTCGACGCTGCATTAGTTTCTGATCTCACTTTCTAAATTTTTGGGGACTCTGTTAACAGTTAATAATCCGGGTCTTCTTTCCATTAACTCTCCCTAATATATATAAAATATATAATATAATTATAATATATATATAGAATATATATATTAGTAACATGAATAAAATATTGTTGATCGATCATAAAATTCCTATATTTTAATGTGGATTTGGATATCTGAAAGATCTGCAAAATGGATGCGGATGTGATATAATTTATTCTGATTATTATCTATCAAGGTTGTGGGTTTGGTTTTAAGATGATTGATTTCTATTTCACTTTCATTTCCGATAATATTTGATTTCTGGTTCAGTATTCCGATTTCGAGTGTGAACATCCAAATTTATCATCCTCCGATCCGCTCCAAATTCTGATATTTTGGGATCTTTCCGCACGATTACGTGTTCCCAATCGGTGACTCCTGGTCCGATTCCTTGAGCTCGGGTTCCGATTCTGCTATTTCCTATCCTATCATATTCGGATGTCCCGATTCTGAGACTCCGGGTTCCCGACTTCTCGATTCACGTTCCAATCATTACGGATTCCAATTCCTCAATTCCACGA
>JABUQX010118578.1:0-5000 GCA_015478945.1 Trachelipus rathkii | reverse complement strand
CTGCCCACCAAGAAGTTACTAAGATCATTTAATCTTTATGCATCCTTCCACCTATTTCTAACTGATGTGGAAACTTTGGTATCATCGCAAACTTAGAAACCTGCATTTAAGTCCTGCTAAACATTATATATATATGAGAACCAATAGTGGCCCCAGCTAACCCTGTGGGACACCACTCTTCACTAGTTCCCATGATGACTTATTGCCAGTTGTACACACTGTTTTCTAATCCACAACCACTCTTTAATCCAACCAAGTACCACTCCACCTATCAGCCTTATGTGGGAACCTTATCAAAGCTATATATATATATATATATATTATATATATTATATATATATATATATATATTTATACTATAATATATATATATATATATATATATATATATATATATATATATATATATATATATATATAAATATATATAAATATATATATATAATATATATATATATATATATATATATATATATATATAATATATATATAAATATATATATATATATATATATATATATATATAATATATATAGTAATAATATATATATACGATATATATAAAAAAAATAATAAGTAGAATAATAATAATACATAAAATAAGAATAATGATAATAATATAAAATAATAATAATAATAAAATAATTAATAATAATAATATAATAATAATAATAATAATAATAATAATAATAATAATAATATAATCAATAATAATAAATAATAATAAAAATAAAATAATAATAATAATAATATAATAATAATAATAATAATAATAATAATAATAATAATAATAATTAATACACTTTTCAAAGTAGTTTCCCATTAAATACTTAATTTATTTCAAAGAAAACTTAAATTTTTGCTATATATATTTTAATTGTTTAAGCGTTTTTCATAATATCAAATAGGGGTTCAGCGACAAATTTAGAGATGACTTCTGTATGTTATATGATTATACATTTTTCGCGCAATTTGATTGGTTGAGAGATGTGGACATTATATAATAATAATGATAATGTGCTCGCAATTGATCCGACATATTTGGAGATTACCTGGGCATGTTATATTAATATTAATTCATTTTAATTGATCCGCTTTTTCAAGCGCATTTAATATATATAATAATAATATATTATATATAATAATATATAATTATTATATATATATAATATATAATATATATATAATATATATAATGAAAATGAAAATAATAATAAATTATAAAAAAGGTATTGAAGTTATTTTTTATCTCATCTGGTCAGTCATCTCCGCATCAATAGATGACTGGACGCTTCGCCACTGCAAGGAGGTTACCAAGGAGAACAACTATTTGTATAGATATATATATATATATATATATAATATATATTATAATTAAGATATATAATAATATATATATATTATAATATATATAAATATATATATATATATATATATATATATATAATATAATATATTATATATAATATATTAGAGATGTATGTGACATCCGCAAACCGCATTCCGCATCCGCATCCGCAACCAAATCTCTGGAAACATCTGAAAACATCCGCATCTGCATTCCACACTTCAAACTATCCGCATCCTCATCCGCATCCGCGCTTTGGTCCTAGGGGAGCGAATATATATATATATATATAATATTATATATATAGTATATAGTATATATAATATTATATATATATAATAATATATAATATATATATATATAGTATATATATATATATACTGATCCTGCAAGTATCTCATTAAGTAACTGCCCATTGTTATCTATAGCTACTACGAACAGCAAAATGCTATACCTTCGAGTTTACCTTTTCAAAGTATCTCACACAGCATCTATTATAATTGATTGTCTTCAAAATGTTATGGAAGAATTCAATATTCCCTAATAAAATTCATTTATAACGTAAGCGGATAACGCAAACCTTCAGGAGTTACGCAAGCAGGGATCCAGCATTACCTGTTTACACTCTTACAATTAGTTCTCAATGATGCCATATTGAACAAAGAGAAGTGAAAAAAATTATATCCATAGGCAAACAAATCATAGGTCATTTTAATCACTCGCTCAAGCTATTGCCAAGTATGAAGAATATCAAAATAGATTTAATTTACCACAGCACAGATTTATTCAGGATGTACAAACCAGATGTAATAGCCAGTATCATATGCTTTCAAAAATTTTTGAACAAAAGACGGCTCTCATTTCATATTGCAGTTATCATTCAAAACCTGCATGCTTAGAAACAAATGAATGGAAAGTTCTTGAAAAAATTGCCTAAAAATTACTTAAAAAAATTGTTTTGATTGTAAAAAATTCTTGAGCCACAAGAATCATGGCGCGCAATTAATCCCAATATGAAAGTGATTTGCAGTTTTTAAAAGTCAGAAAAAAAGACTATTTGAGGATTGGGTCTACAGTATCAGCATAAAAAATCATAAAAATGATCAGCATTACTTTACCGATAAGATCTTGTGCTTCTACTATCTTATCCACCCCTTAAAACACATTCCTTGAAGGAAATATGACATAAAAATGGAGATGATATTCTTAAGAGGCATAGATTTGCGAAATATATTGTATATGAAGATAGAAAACAGATTTCCCCTAACTTTAAACCCAATCTTCAGATTCTTCTCATATATCAACAGAATAGCGAAAAAAGGGATACTGAAGATAATAGTTTTAACTTCAGTTTTGAAAGCTGGTTTTCGGAATTTAAAAAGAAAAGACTAAAAAATAGCACATAAACTCATTCCTAAGAGAAACACACATATTTGAAAAAAAATGAAGATGTTATGAAATGGTAAAAATGATCAATTTAAAAAATATGAAACTATTAAAAATCAGAAATCCCTTACAATGTAACATGAATAAAGGTACCTTCAGCATGCTGTCCCTGTGCTAGAAAATATTTAAGGTCGCCCCCTCTTCCGTGGAAAGTGAAAGACTCTTCAGCATTGGAGGATCCAATTTATCATCAAATAATCGGAGGCACGCAGAGAGAGAAACGGAGAATGCTAATGTTTTTTGCCCTATAATTCTAAGATTCCCTACATTCTTGACTACAAATAATAATAACGAAAATTTTGATTTCAAGCTCTTACTTTTAGTAAATTAAAGAAGAATGTTTTTTTTAAAAAAAAAATGATCAAATGTCATTATTGTAAATTTTTGAATTATTGCTATTATTTTCACGGCTTAATATAAAAGGTAATTAAGTAATTATTTCTTTAGCAAAGATAAAATATAAGAGAATTAAAACATTATTATAAGGTTTAAATTTAAAAGATTGCTCGAGTTATCAAAAATAAATGACGTATACATATAAAATGTGGTGAATGTATATATATATATATATAATATATATATATATATTATATATAATATATATAATATATATATTATAATTAATATAATATTAAATATATTATATATAATATATATAATAATTATATATTAAATATATATATATATTAATATATATATAAATAATATTATATATATATAATATATATATATATATGATATATATAGTATATTATATATATATATAAATTAGATGAATTAATATATTTATAATATATATATTATAACTATTATATATATAATATATATATATTAAATATATATATATATATTTTATATATATATATATATATATATATATATATATATATATATATATATATATATATATATATATATATATGATATCACCACTTGGAAATTGACGGCCTCCGGTGAAGGAGTTGGTGCCATCACGGAATTGCCGGCCTCTTCAGACGCAATGTCTTATCTTCCTAAATTTCTGCAACCTTTGCAGTTTCAATCTAATTTCCACTTTGTGGAACGTCAACTCTCCTCCTCTAAACCTCAACTCTTATTCTTAACCAAAACTAAGGTGTTTGGTCGTTCTAACAGCAAACCCTACTCTTTTGACTCTTGTTGTCTCAATCCTCAATTGTCTGCCAAAGGCGATTGTTGTGCCTTTGTGCGCAATGATGTTGTTTGCTCTAGTAGCTTTAATTTGCTGTTTTCCGTAATTTCTATCATATGGCTTAAGCTATCTTGTCAATCTACTACTAAATTAGTATATTATGTATATTTGTCTTTTAACTCAATTGACTAACCAGAATTATTCTATAATACATATTACATAATTCATAATTCCTGGTAATTTCAAAGATCACTACCGCCAATGACTTTCCTATAATTCTCAAAATATATATATATATATATATGTATATATATATATATATATATATATATATATATATATACTCTAATAATATTATATATATATATATATATTATATATATATATATATATATAGTGACCATGACTACCATTTTTTTATTTATAATGACCTGGTTAAGTTGTGCAGCTCCCTACACTTATCTTTGATCGTTCTGGAGATAAACTCAACATTCTAGACCTGTTCCTAACCCCTAATTCTTCTCTTTATTCTCTTAAACTCTTCCTTGCTCTATCTTTTTTTCCGATCATTTTCTTATCTGTTTCATGTTCTATCTCTTTAAGCCTTCCGCAGGAAAGACTCACTCCTGCGTCGTAAGAGCGGTTTTTTTTCACTTCTGTGCTACTAACGGGTAGGATTTTAGTCGTAGTTCCTTGATATCCCATGAAATGACCACTACCCCAGTGGGAGGGGCCATACGAAGTCTGCTGAGCCCTTTTCCGAGGTGATTTTCTCTGTTATGGGTTTACATTTCATATTCTTTCCCATCAACTAAACATAACAAACCTTTGTTTAACTCTACATTAACGCTGCTTCATCGAGTACCGTCGTCTTCAAACTCCAGAAACCCCACCCAATATATATTTCATCTCAGAATCGACAAAAATTTATTTAACGCAATAATGAAAGCTCTCTTCTCCGTAAAAAAAAAAATTGATAATTTTACTGATTTCTCTTCTTCACTTCATTTCTAGCATTTATGCAAAAAATGTTAAATATTGTTTGTTTCTTACTCT
>JABUQX010118577.1:5000-12461 GCA_015478945.1 Trachelipus rathkii | reverse complement strand
AAGTAAAATATTCCTTCCTTGAAAAAGTAGATAATGAAGCCCTTGTTATTTGTGACAATCACTATTAATATATAAATGCTAATTGCTAATATTACCATCTACTTTCTTTTTAAAAGACTTGACCTTTTTTGACAAAAAACGAAATAATTAATTTTAGTTTTTCTTCTATTGTTGTACTCTTTGTTCACAAATAGAATACAATACAAATGAATAATTTTCTCTGCTTCCTTTCTAAAGTGGAAAAATGAAATTGAGAGTTGACCTTTTAGTAGGAAAGTACCACAAAGAAAGTGAGGGAGAGAAACCAGAAAGATTAGTTGCCTTTTCTAAGGAGAAATGAGTTTTTAATGTTTTAATATTACGAATTAGGACGATTCGGTGAGATTCTGAATTCTGTTTCCTTGTGACGAATACTAATATACTAATACAGTAATACAGAATCAAAACAAGGTTAATGGGTTTTAGTTGAAGAAAACGAATATGAATTATGATTTTATGTATCAGAATCGTCTAGGTTATTTGGTGGGAGAGGTCCTTCAGAGTTCGCAGAGAGTATACTCTCTGCTAACTCTGAAGGACCTCTCCCACCAAATCGGCAATCATTCTAAGGGAAATCAAAAAAGTGCGACCTCAAACCCGACTAGTTTCAGCATCGAAGAACTAAAACCGTTTCTTCATGGTAGTCTGGAAACTTAAAAAGAGATAGAATAATTAAAATCAAATGTATTAGTTGCAATAAGCCTTCACGAGATTCCAATAATTATTTCTGCTCTTGCATTCTCTGGTTACATTTCTGTCCATTAAATGTTCACCTTCGTCAGGCAAAAATTTCGTCGTTGTATTACAACGGATCTTTCAAACATTTCCAGTGAGTTTCAAAGCACGTCATGGCTGCAGAGCAATTTAATTCTGAAATTCGCATACCATCCAATTTCTGCGTGAATACTGTTATGTTTTTGCTTGATTAAACATTGAGTTAAAAACCAGCTTCTGCCATGTATTTATTTGAATGAGAAAACGCCGCCGGTTGTTTCCAGTGAAATTTCTCCATTAGAAGATGAGGAAGTACGATAAATTAATAGCATATAAAGCACGTGAATTCCATCTGCATTTTGAAGAGACTAGGTAATTTCTTCCAATTATGAATTACGGGACGCACCTAGTTGTCTTTAAAGAAAATCTGACATGCCTACATTAACTCATAACAGAAATCAAAAAATCATCTCGCCAACCCTGGAATTTTGAATATATCATTCACTCTTGGCTTGTCAAGGACTGCGGCAAAGATATCGTATTGTTTATCACTTCGTCCACGAATTCATAGTTGAGAGTTGGTTGGTAGAAGAAATTGGATTAAAAAAACCTAAACACATGCTTTAAGATTCTATCAGAGAATATGATGAATATGAAAATTTACTGTGGCTGACCAATCCTCATGTGACCATTTCAGTTTTAATTTTTAACAATTTTCCATTCACTCTCGTCCAAGTATTTATAGCTGTGGTGTCACATACGATTATTTTGAAGTTATTCCATGCATCAAATTGATTCACCAACTTTGCATTAAAAAATACGTTGATAATCAAATTCAACATCTTTACTATACCTAATTCAATCCTCTAAGATTACCACTTGATACTCTTGGTTTGCAATTCGCTTACCGTCAAAACGAAGGCAGAAAGATTTCTCTTCTTGCAAAAATAGATTTTATTTTACGCTTCGCATCTTCGCTATTTCTATTATAACAGCTCGCCAAACACCTGACTGTGATATTGTTGGAACACTAATTCCATCTTCGGCCAGACTGAGAGCAGTTAGCTATTACTGAAAGAGATTTTTTCACCATGACTTCTGCATGTTTGAATTGCTAAACGTTTGACACACCGTTTTCCTTGTCATAAGTCATTAAAAAATAATAATTTAATAATCATTAATAAATAATCATGAGCGATTTTATAAGGATCTTCTACTTTTTATTTGCTACCAGGATACAGCACCTTACAAACAAGATCTCGGAACACCACACTGTGATACTGAAAACGATTGCGAGCTGTGCGGGAAATTTTTTTTTTTTTTTATGGCCAACCCTCAACAATAATGTTAATAGTAATGTTTTAGTAATCAGTTCACAAAAGTTCATCATTTGCAACAACAGGAGTTCAAAATTTTGCAAATTTTTTAGTCATAACTCTTATAGTAATATAATATATATATATATATTTTAATATATATATATTATATATATATATATATATATATAGTATATATATAATAATAGTATATATATATATATATAAATATCTTATAACGTCCGCATGGCCCAAATTAAATGAATTTATTTCTATTGCCAAATTATTTTGTACATATCTAAGAACTAATACATGACCTTAAGTATGACATTGCAAAGTTTTTGAAAAATTTAAGGATTGAAAACAAATCAACCTTAGGAACCTTAGGGATTGTAGTCCTCTAATTGCGGATTGCCGGAATGCAATTTCCGCCAAAGTCCTCAATTTGCGGAAAATGATTTTAGGCATTTCCGCTACTGCAATTCACCGGCAAACTTTTTTTCAAATTATCGCAATCGCCATTATTCCGCAAATTTTTTTGGTAGTCCGCAACTTGCGGAATGCGGAATTGCGGACTTAAAATGCGGCCCCCACCTCTGATATTAATATATATATATATATAATATATATATATATATAGTATTATATAATATATATATATTACGTTATATTATATATTATATTATATAATTAAATATATATATAAAACAAAGAAATGCCTTAACAATATATATATAATGGGGTATATATGTATATTTATAGTTATATATTATATATATATATATATTTAATATATATATATATATTGTATATAATAGTATATATATGTATATATATAAGTTAGTAATTTATATATAACAATACATCTGACTAATGTTCAAATGAAACTAAAATGAAAGATGAAAGGCGTTTGATACATTTCTATATATCTATATGACTCTATATCCAGCATTGGGTTTGGTGGGGTCAGTCCTCGTGTTGTGGTTTCCGGATAAAAGTGTCAAATCAAAGCTCCTTTAGTACTGAAAACAGTATTTTCACCACTTACCCCTTTGTCTCACTGTGTGACAAGCCGTTGCTCTGGTGTGTAATTACCAGTGGACGTCTGATGTGGACTTGTTTACCTTAAGTATTATTATCGCCATTACCCAGCTCACGGCCGTTTTAAGAAAAGTGTTTGTTGAGTCAAGGCTCTTTGAGTGATTCTAAGAAGCAAAGAGCGCAGCCATTGCATCCAGGCTAGATTATTGAAAAAATATATCTTTATTGAAGGGAATATGACCCTATTCAGAATCAAGAGGAGAGCGAGGAGGAAGATCACAGAGAAGTGAATAACATTAATTTTAAAATCGTTAGGTAAAATCCATAGTGTAATTATTGCTGTCTGGTTTCGAATTTAAAATTTTGAAAAATTAATTTCTCTGGTAGTAATACTATCAATACATACTTTTCGCTTTTGATGTGTATTGTTGTAATTTTTTGATGGGTTTGTTCTGCGCGGGTCTCGTGTGTTAAATGGTGATTTTTTAAGAAATATATAAATAGTGTTGTGGAGTGCGGGTTGACTACCATGTGGCGCCGCTTTGTGCGGTGTTTGTGGTGGAGCGCGTGCGGTATATTTTGGGGATGGTGGGTAGGGATTTTCTATTTGTGGAGGGGTATTTTTTTTTTTTTATTTGTTTTTTCTTTTTTTTTTTGAAATTGTTTTTTTTTTTCGCTTCTTGTTCATGGTTGTGTCTGGGTTTTTGTTTTGTTTGTTCGGAATTTTATAGGTTTTGTTTTTTTTTTTTTTTTTTTTTTTTAAGAAGTTTTTCCTTATCTAAGTTTTTTTTTTTTTCTTTTTGTCCCCTTTTCTCTTTTTGCTTCTTAAAATTAAGGTCATATTTAGATCTCATTCGACTTATTTTCTTTATCGTCTTTTTTTTTAATAGGGTTTTATAATATATTTGTTTTATTTAGTTTTAGTTTTTAATTTAAATTGTTTTTGTTTTTTTGTGTGATGGTTTTTAGTTCGCTCTGCTTCTATAGATTCTACTTGAAGTTTAGTGAAGGTAATTTGATGTTTTTTTTTTGAGTAGTATAGATTAGTTATTTAGGTTAATATATATATTATATTTATTTATTAGTATATTTATTTATATATATTATGTAGTATATATTATATAAGTTATAATATTAGTTTTATTATTTTTTATTATTTTAATGGTATTGTAATATATTATAAAATAGATATATTATGAATAAGTATGTTATATATGTTTGTACAGACGGAATATTGTGTGTAATGTTTTTATTTAGTTATTATTTAATATATTATTATATTTATTTATAATATATTTTTTAAGTATATTTATTTTTATATTTATTTTATTATATTGGTGTATATAGGTATTTATGTATATGTATTATTTATTGTATAGTTCTTTCTTTCTTTCTTGTGTTTTTCTATCGTAAGCTATTTTCCCCATAGTTGTATGTTGTTAAGTTTTTTTATTTTTTTATTAAGTGCTTGTTACTTAAGCATGCGGTGAAAAAAGAATATATAAGCTAGTTTTTCTTTTTTGAGATATATGACAAATTCTGTTTCGTCGAACCCTAATATTGAAATATAAGTTCGCTGAATAAGATAAGTCGTTGGTTGGTCGTTTGTCTTTTCCCAGTGCTGCTTTAGCTCCGCAATCCCCTCTGTTAACCATTATATAGTGTATGAGCTCTGCATCATGACAGAAAAATCCACTCCGGTTAGTTTTAGCTGATTTTCATGGACCTGCGTACGGAGCCCTCACTTTTTTTTTTTTTATTGGTATAATTCTCAAGTTAAGGTTCATCCTCCTGGCCCAGTGGCCCACAACCTATCTCCTCTACCAAACCCCTCTTTTCTGTCTGCTCCTTTCCCCTCTGGGTGCTCATGATTTTTTTCTTTTTGTTGTTTTTCTTTTTTCTATATCTTCTCTTATTCTCTCATTTGCCAAACTCACATTTCGCTCCTTCAGACATTCGTTTTTCACCTACTCATATTCCACTTTTTTCGTTTTTCTTTGTTCTTCCTAAATTTCTTTTTGTATTCGCACTCACCATACTATTACATCGCTTTAACCATATCCTACTATCATTCATCCTTACCACATGACTCTAAAATCCATTCTCATACTTTGAAGACATCTTCTTGAGAGGGTTTTTCTCTTTCATTTTTTATCTCTCTCTCTCACACACCACACCACTCTCTTAATACGTTCATTTCGTCTCTTTATCAATTCTTCTCTACACTAAGCTGACGGACCCCTAAGATTGTTCCAATCTGATACACATTTGTAATTCTTTGTATATCTATACTTCTTATCCAGACCATCAGTCTCAACTTCTATACAATTATACACATGTAATCAAACAGTTACCTCATTTGTAAGTATCCCTTACACACTCAATACTTTGTCCCTTTTCTATTTCATCTCATTTTAGACGATAGTATTGACCATCCACTCTTTCTGCCGTCACAATCTTTCCTTATGCACACTCTGCATCGTCCTGTTTTCCCTTCTCATTGTTTTGTCCAACATTATTGGGTTTATACTTCCTTAAATATTTAATACTTCAGGACACGTTGTTCTAGTTCTGTCATCATTCTATAACATTAAACTTTTCCTACATTGTAGGGTGTGTTCTGTTTTTCTCTACTTCTACAATCATTATAACGTTATCTCTCTATTTACTTTTTCAATGTCCCCTTCCTTTGTCACCTACACTGCCTGCATATTATCCTTTTCTCCTTGCTATTCAATTTCTCTCTCTATATATATCTCTTCAGTTATTTGCGCTCTCTATCATAGATCCAAACGATCCGCATATTAATAGGTAGGCACCCTCCTACTCAACTCCATTATCTTCTCACCATTCTAACACCAGTTTCCTGCCTATCCTCCTACCTCAAATTCTTTTCATAACTCCCATCATACTAAATGTTGATTTAATTCCAATGTGTCCAACAATACCACAACTGAAACTATCAACTTAATAAATTACCTAATTCGTTAATATGATATCACCATTTGACACCATTTTTAGTTCTTTACTCTACGTCTTTTCACTATTCTTCAGTACATATATAAGGTCTTCCACGAATTGGGAGTATCAACACATGTTATTTATTTATTAATCTATCCTGCCATAAACGCTTCCCTATTAACTTCTTATTCATTATTCCTGTTTGTTCATAATCCATTAGAACGAAATACAATTTATCTTTCTTTCTCCCTCTATTTTTCTCTATATCATTGTTCATAGTAAAGACTTTGATCCACACATCCATCTACCACTCCTTATAACGCACCTTGTTCTTCACCATAATCAGTCCCTCAGCACTCGACGCACTCTTCGTATCAAAAGACCACCATTTTTTATACTTTCCTCTATCATACACTCGAATAAACTTTATTCCCCTTATAATTTTCTTTTTATCTCTCTCTTCTCCTCTTTACCCTTTATACAAGGTTATCTTATTACCGCTTTCCTCCCAATCTCTCTATATCTCTCTCTCATATATACGCTCTTTTATTACACAAACTTCCATTCTAATCCTATTCATCTTCGCCTCCTCCTTCGTTCATTCACTTAGTTTTAATTTTCATCGTATACCTGTCAATTTACCCAATTCTTTCTCTCTCTCTTCTACCCATACCTCTCTCCTTATAAATAATATATTATGCACAATATTTTTTTTATTACTTTAGAAAATAGGCCAAAAATTTAGAAATATTCGCAAGGATAACTAAGGAGGATTATGTAATATTTTGAGATTTAACAATTCTGAAGAATTTAGGAGAGTCAGTAGAGTTACGAGATAGAAAAGCAAGAAAGATAAATTAAATTGAAGATTTGCTTGAAAGTTGAATTCAGAAAGTTGAGATTTGGAAGATTTCATGAGAATAAACAACCTTATTGCTTATACAAGCAACATCTGCCTTTTTGTGAAAATTAAGGAAACTTGTAGCAATTGGTGCTGTTCAAGAATTTCTGTATCTGAACAATTTCAAAATTGCTTTGCGTTACCAACCTTATCATCAGATGCTATTAACTCCCTGGAGCTGTAATTTCGAGGTAATTTGAATGATTTGTGGTCATTTAAAAAAATGTGGGTAGATGTATAAGGTGTAATGCAATTGGTTTGTGAATGAAGAGAGGCGCAGTGTCTATAATTAATGTCCATAGCACTCCAAATGTAATATCTGATCATCTTTTTATTTTCTCTTTACTTTAGTGGAGCCAGAGGGGGAACCCTTGGCCACTATCAGCTCAAGTGAACATTTTAGCATTTTCATTGCTTCAGCTCAGCTTGGTAGCTGGCAAACCTTTTTAAAAATTGAATTTTTTCTGGATGACAACAAACGAGGTTACG
>JABUQX010118576.1:0-10286 GCA_015478945.1 Trachelipus rathkii | reverse complement strand
AATGAGGGGCCAGGCCCCCCTTCCCCCAAGAAAATAAAAAACAGACGATAATAAATAACATTAAGAAAAAAATAAAATAAATTTTTTTTTTTAATTTTCGGGCACATTTTTAGGAAATTTCTAAATTTTTTTCTAAACTTTAATTCTTAGTTTCGGAATATTTTACCATTATTTGGCTGTAAAAACTGAAAAATTTAATAACTAACGTATGTATTTTTATAATGATCTTAATATTTAGATTAGCACATTCTTTAAAAAAACAAATTTTGTGAAGCGGGGCAAAAGGGTTCAACTCTTAGAATCACTTAAAAATGCATGTGGACCCTTTTCCCCGGTGTAAGGGTGAGGTCACCCTCGGCAAATCATAAAGGCAAAACATTTATTTTTATACTCTTGGTTATTAATTTTATAAAACAAGTAGCTATATTCTTTTATATTCTGTTTTGCAGAATATGGTAATTATAGTTCATTATGTTAATTAATTTATTTACTTATTTAATAATTTTATATTTCATATATTTCATTTCAGAGGACCTGCAAAAGTGGTGGGAAGAGAAGGAAAAACTGTGTATGTAACATACACAAATATATGTCATATTACAAGGATTTATTATTTTTCAGCAATCTTAGTTTTTTTTCTCTTTGTATGAAATTTTCTAATCTTAGTTCATAGTCAATATTAGTTCATAGAAGGGGGTGAGAAAGAAAAAAGTTAAAGTATAATATATTTGATTTAGTTGCAGGTATGTTGTGGAACTCTACTCGATAGGGGGCCTTGCTAATTTAGTATCTGTAACGGTTCATATTTGGTATGTACGTTAATTTCATTTTTGTTTTCACCTTCAATTTGGACACTGCAGTTTTGAGAAACTGAAAGAATTAATCACCCAGTATGCCAAAAGAAATCAAAATTTTGAGATAAATAAAAAGGAAAAATTTAAAATATTAAAAAATTTATGTGAAAATTGTGATATTTGTAAGAGATTTAAAAAAACTCCTAGCAAACCTGTAGTAGGTTTGCCCTTGGCTAAGAAGTTCAATGAACTTATAGCATTAGATATTGGTGAACTGGACGGTGATAAATTTCTTGTATTAATAGATTGGAACACTAGATTCTGTCAAGCAAAATGGATAAAAAGTAAAAGACCCGAAGAAATGATAGAAATTGTAATGGAAAGTTGGATAGGAATTTTCGGTCCACCAGAGAAAATACTAACTGATGGAGGAAGGGAATTCCAGAATAAGGAATTTACAGATAGTTTTGGTATTGAACTTTTAAGCACGGCAGGCGAAAGTCCGTGGAGCAATGGTAAATGTGAGAGAATGGTAGGAATTATCAAGGAGAGTTTAAGAAAAGTCAAAGAAGGAAAAACAGGAGGAAAGAAATGGGCTCTTTATTGGATAGTGAATGCGGCGTTTACTTACCATATCCAACTTTCCCTCTTCCTCCCTTACGAAAACGGTATATATGGAAAGAAAAGAAGAGGATTTAGGAACTGACCTGGATAGATGAAAGGACAAATGGAAGGAATGAAGTGAATCTGAGATTAATGGAAATTCAAGGAAAAATACAGGAAATTGTACAGTATAGATTGTAAGAATAGAATAAAGAGAGCTTTTTTAAAACAGGAATGTAAGACATCATACAAACTAGGAGGCAGAGCAAGAATTAGGGAGACAAAGTTTATAAGAGAGAATGAAAACAGATGAGAGGACCTGCAAAATGGTGGAAAGCGAGAAGGAAAAAACTGTGTGGGTAAGACATGGAAGTAACATGAAAGAAATCAACAAGGTGCATAAAAAAATAAATACAAAGACATTAAAATAAATTTAGAGAGAAAGAGATGAGATAGAGGAGAACTCATCGAGTGAAGAAGAGGAAGATGTAGTTTGAAGATAGTGAGGAGATTTATGTTTGAATAAAAGAACAAAGATTTAAATATATCAAAATTAAAAGATAGTAGGAGACTATGTAGTGAAGCAGCCGATTGAAGAAAGATGGAATAAAAAATTAGAATTGATAGAGGAGGAAAAAAAAGGAGGTAAATACAATATTCTTATAATTTATATGGATTTGTCAATGAGAAAAAAGAATGGATAAACCTAAAAAGACTTATGATGTGAAAGGAAGATATTAGTGGTAAAGACAAAGCAAAATAGTAATAGAATGAGGAAAGGAAACAGCCATAATGGATGATGAAGAAATATTTTTGGGAGAAATGGAAGATTGGAAAAATGCATGTAAAGAGTAAAAGTGCCAAAAATAAAGGAACTTTTAAGCTGGTAAGAAATGAAAGTTTATTCAGCTGTGAGTGAATAAGCACCATGAGACCTGTGAGAAACAAAGTTGGATAATAAGTCAAAACAGAAAAAGAAGAGGTATATGTTGTAAAGGCACGTCTTGTTGCCAAAAGGATTATGCTTAAAAATCGACCAATAGATAGTGTGGCTGTGACTCTCAACGTTATCACACTGAAGGTTTAAAAATTATACTTACAATAATAAAAATGAATGAGTGGAGAAAAAAAACTGTAGATGTAAAAGATGCAGCAAATTTGAAATGAGTACAAAAGAGATGTATATTTAGTACCACCAGAAGAAGCTAAGACTTGAAAAAAAATTTGGAAACTCCGGAAGGCAGTTTATGATTTTATTTCATATATTTTCATTTTCATGAGGACCTGCAAAAGTGGTGGGGAGAGAGAAGGAAAAACTGTGTATGTAACATACACAAATATATGTAATATTACAAGATTTATTTTTTTTTTAAAATTTGTTTCACCAATCTTTATTCTTTTTTCTCTTTGTATGAAATTTTCTAATCTTAGTTTCTTCCCAATCAATATTAGTTCATAGAAGGGGGTGAGAAAGAAAAAATTAAAGTATAATATATCTTGATTTTAGTTGCAGCTAGTTGTGGAACTCTTACTCGAGTGGGGGCCTTGCTTAATTTAGTATCGTGTAAAAAACGGTTCATATTTGGTTATTGTACGTGATTTCATTTTGTAATTTCCCCTTTCAATTGGACACTGCAGTTTTGAGAAACTGAAAAATTAATCACCCAGTATGCCAAAAGAAATCAAAATTTTGAGATAAATAAAAAGGAAAAATTTAAAATATTAAAAAATGATGCCGCAAGAAGTTGGTATGACAGTATGAGTGAAATAATGAAAGAAACAGGAGGTGAGAAAAGTAAAGTTGAAAAAAACAATATTTTTCTGGAAGGAAAATGGTAAACTTATAGGGATAATGGGAATTCCCGTTGATGATATGATATATGGTGGTGAAGTGAATTTTCATGTAAAAATAATTGGAAAGATTAATCAAAAATTAAAGGTGGGAAGTGTAATGAGAGAAGACTTTCAATATATAGGAATACACATAAGTGAAAAAAAATGAAGACATTATAATGGATCAGAATAAATATATACAAGAAAAATTAGATAAGATTGACATGGAAAAAAGAATGAATTTGAATGACATCCTAAGTAATAAAGAACAGACGTCATACCGTTCCGTATTAGGAAAACTCAATTGGCTAGCTCAGCATACTAGGCTAGAGTTGGATGATGGAGGATGGTGCTATTACCAACATAGAATGGATAAGCAATAGGGATCAAGTTGCTGACGGTTTAACCAAAGAAAAAGGTAATAAAAAATCTGGAGTTTATTATAAGTTACTAGACTAGCAGCAAATTAGGAAGAAAAAGGAAAATATAATTAGATTGATTCTTTTTTTACAGTTTGGTTGAAGAATCCTCTACTTTTTTTAAGAAGTTAGAAGTTGGCTTCTTCAATAAATAAAAATGTCATGTTAAAAAAATTTTATTTTTTTATGTAGTTAGTTAATTATGTTTTGTTTTGTTTTTCAGTGCTAACGTTAAACAAAGATTTATTCTGTGATGTACTTTATATTAAATATAAAAATATAGATATTTTAATCGTGTACATTAAAATAAATGCCAACAAATGAAATAAAGTAAAAATAAAAACGTGTAAACATAGTGCTTCTCTATCTGTAAGAAAAACATTAAAGTTTAAATTGACTTTGCTGAATATTCTAATCAGTGCTAGTTAGGTCATTTAAGTTTCTTTGATTATTTTATATATATTATGGTAAGAGCGGAAGTAGGATCCTACCCCATTCTAATGATCCCTATATGTATAAAATGTTGAATTAACTTAAATAATAGAAGTTAATAATCTGTTGATAATCGTCGACCGGTTCATGATACGGTATGGTTCAGCCTTTGGTTAGTGTTGATCTGTCTGTATTAATATTATTATTATTATTATTATTATTATTTATTATTATTATTATTATTTATTATTATTATTATTTATTATTATTATTAAAATTATTATTATTATTTCTTGCAATCTTTATGAATAATTGGAAAAATTTTGAAAGAAATTTATTACTATTTTTACATATTTGGAAGACGGTTAACTTTAACGATTAAAACGTTAACTTCTGTTACATTTTTTACCATAAAAATTCATTTGATTGCGCCGTTTAAGTTTTTTTTTGTAACATTATTAAATAAACGACGTTAACTTTCTCATTACGGTGCCCAGTTTGTTTAATATATATAATATATATATATATATATATATATAATATATATATTATATATATAATATATATAAATATATTATATAGTATATATATTATATATTATATATATATATATATATATATATATAATATATATATATATATAATATATATATATATAATTAAATAATAATAATAGTAATAATAATAATAATAATAAATGAGTAAAAAATATTATGTGTAACTCACAATTGTAAATAAAGAATGACCGATAAGCACAAACAGAGCTATGAAGTATCATTATGTCCTTAGAGTATATTTATTATGATGGATGATGAGTCCATAATTGAACAACACCAGGGTGCGCACTCTCCAATCCACTAAAAAAATGAAAATATGATCTCAAAGATATTGTACTAGGAAAACTAAGATAGCATATATATATATATATATATATATATATATATATATTATATATATATATATATATAATATATATATATATATATATATATATATATATATATATATATATATATATATATATATATATATATATATATATGCCCCTTGGTTACCTTAAGTGCGAGACCTTCAAGGGTAAAATCCGCCATGAAGCTTCCCAACACCGTGACAGTCACTCACTCTGGTATCTCATTAATATCAGGTTAATTCCTTGGGCCAGGCCCACAGCCCACACCATGCCCCATCACAAAACCCCGCACTTTACACCTATATGCACTAATCCTCCTGCTATTGCTAAATTTACGTTCTATTCCTTCACTCTCTCTAACTGACTTAATCCATTTTTTATTCAATTTCCCAGCCGGTTGATTCCCAGCACACTCATCACTATACATCCACTTAACCAACCAACTGACATCCAACCTTTCCACATGACCAAACCATCTTAATACACACTGTGAGGGGGGTATGGTTGTGGGCATAACTCATAACTCAGGTGATAAACCCCTCATTGACGAGATACCACAGGGAGGGTCCATCATAGTCTAGTAAAGCCCTAGGGTGGAATATTTTTTTATGACTGTGGCGAGCTCTCACTTAAGGGTATGGAGGGGATGATAGAGAGGAGAGGGGGTTCTTTCATTTTGACTTCCATCATGCTCTACTATTCAGATTGAAGACAAATTTCCTTGACAAAGTCATAACAGATGATGAAACACAGGTTTTCGAATATGATCCAGAGACAAAACGGTAAATTCAGGAATGGAACACGAAAACTTCTTCTCACCCGAAAGCACACATGCACCTAATATGAAAGCTGCCTTGCGACAATGATTTTATAAAGTGTTATATAGGATGTTGTATACACACACTTCAACTTTGCATTCAAGATAAGCTATTGAAACAACAACGAAGTTAGAGTGATTCAATTGCTCTCTTGAGGAATATAGATACCTGATATATACATATACTGTATATGTATTTATGTGTATATGCATTCTTTTTAGACAAGGGAATGTAGAAGAGGAAGAAAAGAAGATGATTGTTGCTGAGAGGAGCAACAACTTGTATATAGTTTATACAGTGAAGGTAACATTGAAACAAATGTTATTCATCCTTATGATGAAGGAACTAGCATTTGTTTTAGTGGATTAGATTAAGTCATACATATCCGTTTATAGAAAATATTTTCTAAATACGTTTTATTATCCTTTTCAGAGAAAAGGATCACAAGATCTAAGATATATATTAAGATTATTATAATTAAGATTAATATATTTGAGAACATAAACTTGAACAAGTTAAGAGAATTCAAACATACGAAATATATTAAAATTACAACTAACGGAATAATAAACACGAAAACAAAAAGAAGCTAGAGAAGAAAGACTATTCTACAAAGACAAGGACGAGAAAGAACCATCTCTGCAAGATAAGTTTATGTGTGAATGTGTCCTGTAGTAATTGTGAGAATCCTGACTGGGTAGTATACATGAGTGTGTGGGGCGCCTTTCATGCTTGTGTGTGTGGTATTAATGTCTGTTTTCTCGCAATTGTGGGCGGGTCTCATTCTAACCAAGAACTTACGCAACTGGATTAACTTGTCTTTTAGACTTTTGTATCAATCAGAAGGATCAATCAAAAAGATGAAAGAAGAGGAACTACTGCAGAAATTAGGATTTCATAGTGTGATTGCATAATCAGTAGAGTTATAATTGATAGGCCTGGGTATGCATTCATCACTACCAATTTACATCATTCTACAGCTTCATCGTCAGCTTTCAAAGATATACAAAAACAGCTAAATCTTTCATATCATGTAATTGTACAAGATGTAAGAACAAGGTGGGATTCGACTTACTATATGTTGGAACGATTTTTAAAGCAAAAAAAAAAAGGTTGTTTTGTTTTGTATTACAAAAAAAAAAAAAAATGCATATCAGACTCTCAGTGGGAGTTACTTGAAATGCTTCTATGTATTTTGAAGCCTTTCAAACAAGCTACGCTAGACATGAGTGCCAATAATGCTTTAGTATCCCTAATCATTCCTTTTATTTCTCAATGGGAAAATTACTTGAATTTGCCCGTAATTCAGAAAGTGGTATAAAAACCATGGTAGATGATCTTAAATAGCATTTTACAGAGCGGTTCCAATCCAATCCAAGAAATCAAAATCTAAAATTAGCTATGATTCTTGATCCTAGGTTTAAACTCAAATGCATATCGATGATATGGATGAGACAGAGGAAATTAAGTTTTCATTGATTTCGCCTTTTCAAAAACATGTTTCAGAAATCGAACATTCAATATCTGAATCCTTGAGACCTACCTCAAAAAGTGAAGTGGTCAATTTAGATTCTGAATCAAGCCATTCAAATTCTCAGTCGGAAGTGTCATCACAAAGTAAAAAACTAAAACAGACTTAAGATATTTATTCATTTTTTGAAAAATCAGAATTCCCCCCAAAAAGCAGAACCTAAAAAAATTATTTATATATTTGTTTTGGTACCCATAAAGGGATCATCGATTTACTGTTTCAAAGCAATAAATAGTATTTTGATATGTAGCCAGATTTTCTCTTTATTTACGTTCTTAAAAAAGATGGTTAGGTATGGGTAACTTTCTTCAAACTCAATTTTTTTTAAGCTTATTTCAGTTATGAAAATATGTTGGAGATTTATTAATCATAGATTTTGATGTACTTTATGGAATATGCTATATAAATATTTCACTGTAGAATTCTTTAATAATAATTTTAAATTTTGATATCATAATTCACATTCCCATTTAACAATACCAAATAAAATCTGGTATAAACGTGAGCTTGGCTTTAGTTTAGTTCAATTTATTTTTACTTTTGTGAAGCCATAAGCCCATCCTAGTATCGCAGCTTTCGTTCTTTCATTACAATCCAATATTTTTTTTTCAGCTTGGAAGAAGTTAAATTCTATTTAAGTCTACCAGAAGTTCGGAGAAATGAACGTCCTTACAAATGGTGGGCAAATTACAGAATGAATTCCAGCCATCAAGCATGATTTAACTAGAGGTTTGCCTTTATTAGCTAAAGAGTATCTCAGTTCTCCTCCCTCTTAGGTCATGAGTGAACGTCTTTTTAGTACAACTGGGAATATATATATGAAGCAACCAGAAGTAAATTAAAGCCCAAACACTGTGAACAACTGGCCTTTATTGTTTCCATTTGTTCCGTATATATGTATGTATTTTTATATATTGAAAACTTGTTTAATTTTATAAAAAAAATTTAAATGAATAAATCTTTTTGTGTAAATTTTATTAATTTCCTGGTGTAAAACAAATCTTAACATAGAGTAAATATTTCAATCTCCGTTTAAGAAACTATTTAAAAACTTAATAAAAGTCGAAATGAAAGGCTTGTTCAAAGCTACGGCTTCAGCCGGTTATTACCTTAGCTTCGGCAAATTGCCGAATTATTCGGCATACAGAAGCTGAAGCTTCGATGCATCCCTAATTATATATAATCATCATTATATATATATATATATAGAATATATATATATATATACAGCATATATATATATATATGAGCAGAGCAGTTGTTGTTATAGCTACAGTGCTATATATATATTATATATTACATATATATATATATAAATATATATATATATATTATTATTATTATTATTAAGTTATTAGTTAAGTTGTTATTATTGTTATTAAGCTATTATTATTAGTTATATATATATATATATTATTATTATTATTATTAGCAGCAGCAAATATATATATATATTAAGTTATAACATATATATATATATATATATATATTATATTATTATTATTATTATATATATATATATATGTTATTATTATATATATATTACATATATACATATAATATTGTTATTAGCTGGCCGGTAGCAGCAGCATATGAGCATATATATACAGAGTATATATATATATATATATATATATATATATATATATATAAATATATATATATACTATATATTATTACATATATATATAATAAAGATACACATAACCTTATTTCAAAGAAATTCAAAACAATATTGTGATATTGCATAAGCAACCTCATTAGCTTGATTCTCATTAATATTAAATCCACTTTCTTTGCAGAATATGGGAGAATCTTATTTCATTTTTCCTCAAACAAAAACCATTCCACCAGTATCTCTTTGCCTAAGATAAAAATAATATATATATATTATGAAAGAGAAAGATATATATACAAGGTTAGTTATATATATATATATATATATATATATATATATATATATATATATATATATATATATACAAAAATTGATGGGATGATTAAGAATTTTTTACGATGATGATTATGAAGAATATTATAGTAAATTTTGACGATGACAATTAATTTAATATAATATATATATATATATATATATATATATATAGATATATATAGTATATATATATATATATATATATATATATATATATATATATATATATATATATATATATATAAGCAACTCCTATACTCTTGCTTAGCACGAGTTAACATTATAGAAACAATCAATCTTTAACAAATTTCAAAATGTTACGATGTTGGGGTGCTGTCGCAGTGGCTCCAACTCCACCCTAATATATATAACTACAGTACATCAGTAAAATATATGTTGGTCTAACCATTACTGGATATATATTTTATGGTATATTTATTTATTTATTAAATATTTATATGTGATGTACTCTTGTAATCTAACCCGTTCTTCCATATACTTCTAATCAATCTGTTTTTAGGCATTTTGATATATCGTAGAGTAGCCAATTTCAGCAATTGACAATATATTTTTCTTGTGTGGCCCATTTTTAATGGCCTACCACATCACCAACTTTGTCTCCTTTGCGGAAAAAAGGAAATCACATACTTGAAGAAGTAAGATTTATCATTTATTATTGGGATTATAGCTTCTTCTCTTTCTAGATATGTGTTGTTGCTCCATTGTGATTTGTGTGGCTTATTTCTTTTTTCTATCAGATTCTTCAGCTCCAGACCAGACATCAGTTCACAAGCACCCTTGTGGAGGAGGGATATCCATAATCCCATAGGGTAAGCCATACTTCAAGTGTATTGATTTATTCAATTTTCTATGTTTACTGCTATGGAGCAAATTTAATTATATATATATATATATATCATATGCCTATATTCCAACAGGTGCTTTTTCTGGGCGGCAGTTCATTATTGCTTTTTCTGGGCCGCTTTTTCTAGGCTGTTGAAAATTGCATTTTC
>JABUQX010118575.1:35000-39133 GCA_015478945.1 Trachelipus rathkii | reverse complement strand
CGTCATCATGATGTAACCATTTTGAGATAAATAATGAATAAGATCCACAATTGTCCTCTAGTAGTTTGGGTTTTGTTGAACAATCCATTCTCACGATTCTGTGCTAGACTATCGACCACAAATCCCGTGAGGTTTGACTCTGGTCATTTATGAATGGTTAAATCATTTTCTTGGAAATATTTTATCATTCTTTGGAGATGTGAATAGCCAAGGACCATCCTGGAAAACTCCATCTCCAGCGAGGGAATAAGAGTTTCAGTACTAGGAACCAAGTGTTTCGCTGCAATACTTTCAATCTGTCCAGAGTTCATCACTCCTTCAGGAGGGTTTGAGTCTTCCAGGACCTTTGGCACTTATGAAACCCCAAAATATCTTCTTTGATGAGTGTTTGGGTACCTCTTGAATTGATAACCTTCTCGAATAAGTTCGCCTCTGCTTTTTCTTACAAACTATATATAGCCTGTACCCACGAACCTCAATAGGGATGAGTCTTCGGGTATCGTTGGCACTTATGATACCCCATAATATCTTTCCTTACCTGTGTTTAGGTACCTCATTGAAGAGGTTCACCTTTGCTTCTTCTTACAAACCTGTACTTAAGGACCTCAAAATGAGTTTCTTCCAATCTCTGTCTCCCAATTCACATTATTATTATTTTATAGTTATTAATATTTTTTTCTGCTCCATCTCCGACTGCACAAAAAAATCTTGCGGTTTCACACTCACAGCCTTGGTTGTTAAAATCTGCAAAATCACTCTGCAGATCTCTGCTCTATTTCTTGAGAGAGAGAGAGAGAGAGAGAGAGAGAGAGAGAGAGAGAGAGAGAGAGAGAGAGAGAGAGAGAGAGAGAGAAGAGAGAGACAGAGAGAGAAGAGAGAGAGAGAGAGAGAGAGAGAGAGAGAGAGAGAGAGAGAGAGAGAGAGAGAGAGAGAGAGAGTCTCTTTCTCGTGCTTGTATTTCCTATCATTTATTTCTCGTCTATCTTTTATAAGTTATTTATCGTACGAAAAAGATTTTCGTATCTCATAGGTAAAATATCTCAGAATTCTGAATCCGACTCACATTAGAACTGGACTCGGACTCGGACTCTGGACTCGGAACTCGGCACTCGGACTGCGGCTCGGGAACTCGGACTCGGACTTGCGACACGGCCTTGGACTCGGACTCGGCTCGGATTCGGGACTCGGGCTCGACTTGGACTTGACTTTGGACACGGGACTTGGACTTGATCGTGGACTCGGACTCGGACTCGGACTCGAACTCAAGGACTTTCTATAGGAATCGAACCTACGACCTTCGTCAATCTGATTCAAGCAAAATTATTATTATAATTATGAAATTAATTATTATTATTATTATTATTATTATTATTATTATTATTATTATTATATTATTAATTATTATATATTAATTATTATTATTATTATTATTATTAGTAGTAGTAGTAGTAGTAGTAGTAGTAGTAGTAGTAGTAGTAGTGTATAACATTATTATTATTATTATTATTATTATTATTATTATTATTATTATTATTATTATATTATTATTATTATTATTATTATTATTATTATTATTTATTATTTTTATTATTATTTATTATTATCTATATTATTCTTTTATTATTATTTATATTATTATTATTATTATTATTATTATTATTATTATTATTATTATTATGTTATTATTATTATTATTATTTTATTGATATAATTAAATTGTATTTAAGGGAGGAGTCGCTAAATCCACTCCCAACCTCTCCCCCTTAACCCCATCCTCTTCTGTCTGATTATTTTATTTGTCTATCTGTACATCCCTTTCACTGTACCTTTGTATATCTGTCCCTCTCTCTATCTTATGATGTGTTTCCTGTCCTCTAGTCTGTCTGTCCTATTCAGTCTTTCTGTCCTCTATCTGTGTCTGTCTTTCTGTCCTCTATCTGTCTGTCTGTCTGTCTGTCATTGATTTTCTGTCTCCTTTATCTGTCTGTCTGTCTTTGTCCTCTATCTGTCTGTCTTTCTGTCCCTTATCTGTCTGTCTATCAGTCTTTCTGTCCTCTATCTGTGTCTGTCTTTCTGTCCTTGTATCTGTCTGTCCGTCTGTATCTATGTTTGTATGTATGTATGTATGTCCTTCTGCCTGTCTATATTGATAAGTGTATGTCTTTCTGTCCACCCTTCTGTCAGTCGTCTTCTCTTGCCTGTCTGTATATTTACTTACCTTTTAATACCCCTGTCAATAATAGAAAAAAGTAAATTTAAAATCTTTTTTCATACTACATTAACATGAAGAGATCAACGGTTGCCATGACAACCGCGTTGCTATAGCAACTGCACGAAACTACAGAATTATTATTATTATTATTATTATTATTATTATTATTATTATTATATTATTATTATTATATTATTAGTTTAAATTATTATTATTATTATTATTATTATTATTATTATTATTATTATTATTATTATTATTATTATTATTATTAATTGTATTATTATTATTATTCTTATTATTATTATTGTTATTTTTATATTCTTTATCATTTTCATTAATAAATCATTATAACTTTATTTTATTATTAGGAGTGTAGTTAGTAGTAGTAGTCAGTAGTGTAGTTACTAGTAGAAGTAGTAATACTAGTAGTAGTAGTTCCGATTCTAACAATTAATATAATAATAATAATAATATATAATAGATAATTAATAATAGTATAATAATTAATAATAATAATAATAATAATAATAATAATAATAATAATAATAATAATAATAATAATAATAATAATAATAATAATAATAAATAATAATAATAATAATAATATAATAATATAATAATTAATTAATAATATAATAATAATAATAATTAATAAATTAAAAATAATAATAATTAATAATATAATAATTAATAATAATAATAATATAATTAATAATAATAATAATAATAATAATAATAATAAAAATATAGTAATAATAATAATAATAATAATATTAAGACCAATCATAATAATTAATAATAATAATAATAAAATATTCTCAAACTAGTTTTACTTAATATTTTATTGTTCATTGTTAAAATTTAAAAATTTTACACATAGGTGTCTAAATTATTATTATTATTATTATTATTATTATTATTATTATTATTATTATTATTATTATTATTATTATTATTATTATTATTATTATTATTATTATTATTATTAGTAGTGTTTCAAATTCTTGTGTTATATTATTATTATTATTATTATTATTATTTTATTATTAGATTATTATTATTAGATATTATATTATTTATTATTAATTATTATTATTCATTATTATTATATATTAGTATTATTAGTATTTTATAATTATTTATTTTATTATTTTAATTTTTATTTAATATTTACATCAATCTATTATTATTATTATTCTTATAATGTTATTTTTTATTATTATTTTATTCTTATTATTATATTATTATTATTAGTATAAGAAACTGCCTTTGCCTCTGAGAAAAGGAACGTGCGTGTGGGCATAAAGTAGTTTTCCTTTGAGTCACAGGTAATAAATACGTATAGAAAACTTTAATATGTAATTAATATAATATACCGCTTTATAATAAATCAATAATATTTATCGTAATTATAAAATGATTATAATTACAGATGAGCACAATGAATATTATTACAAACAGAATGCCGTAATTGATTATAATAATAATAATAATAATAATAATAATAATTAATAATAATAATAAATATAATCAATACTAATACTAATAATCAATAACAATATTAACAATGACAATAACAATAACAATAACAATAACAATAACAATAACAATAACAATAATTATATAATAATAATAATCAATGAATAATAATAATTATATAATAATAAAATTAAACAATAATAAATAATAATAAAAATATAAAATAATAATTAATAATAATAATAATAATAATAATAATAATAATAATAATAATAATAATAATAATAATAATAATAATAATAATAATAATAATAATAATAATTAATATAATATAATAATAATAACTAATAATAATAATAATAATAATAATTTATTCATTTAAGAAGAGAGAAGAAGAGAAGAAGAAGAAGAAGAAGAAGAAGAAGAAGAAGAAGAAGAA
>JABUQX010118575.1:17500-30000 GCA_015478945.1 Trachelipus rathkii | reverse complement strand
CCGGCGTTTGGTTTGATCTTACAACTTTCTTAGGGCATCCTCACGCTATGAGGTTCTCTACTAGACTCTCGAGTGTGATTTGATGGCGTCCTATCTGGACCCAGGCACCAATCACAGCCTCGCTTGTTTGGCCCTATTTTCCTTTGAGAAGGAAAAGAGGCGCCAAACACTTGACTTTCAAATAATGTACATTATGTAAGTATGAAGCAGACCACCATTTATGCAAAGTGATATGCAGGAGACTTGCAATAGTCTCTTACAAAGTTGCATACACTCTAAGACAAGCATGCTATTGTTTTACAAGGATTCCCTAACGTAATTTCACCTTAGAACTGGTGGCCCTCGAGTGCAAAAAAAGGATCTCTGCCTCGGAGAACAGGGGTGAGGCCCCTGTTTTCGATTTCACAGAGATACTTTCTTACCCTCCTTCGATTGGATACATGAAATATAAAGTTGAGGAAAGTGGAAGAACAGGTGAAATACTACTTGTGGAAGGAGAAAGAACTTACAATATGTATATTTAATACCATTTTTAAACACTTTGGTTCTCGTATTAATTACCATAATAACGTCTTTAATCTCTTATTTTCCTCAAGAGATATTTGCTATTTACCTCGGTTCCTCATTTCTTTTCTCTACTTCTTTTATTCCGCGTTTTTCTTGCGGTCTGGAGGGTCAGGAACGAGATTGTAGAAAATTTTGACATTTCTTAGATTTTCAACCACTACCTTATCTCCCTTTATAATATGAGCATTGCTGTTGGTTATTTTTACGACTTTATAAGGTCCGTGGAATCTTGGGGAGAGTTTACCTCGGTATCGTACTGTGTACTCTTTACCAGAAGATATTTTGTATCTTTTAAGTTACGGGGAACGAACACGTTTCTGTTTCGTAAATTAGTTCTCTGGGAGAGCGGTTTGGCTATGAGTCCCGCTAGTTTTTCAACATAATTATCATAGGATTTTGGTCCTTCTGGGAGAGACGGGTCTATCAAGCCGTCGGGAATGTTTATATCTTGTCCAAACATCAATTTACTGGGACAGATGCCTGATTCTGAGATCGGAGCGAGCCGAAGGTGCGACAAGACGAATGGTTAAAAGCGTCTAACCACCCTTGACCTCCAGCCTGGCGTTCAGCTAGCATTGGTTCTTAACTGGTTAGATCATCGTATGGGTTATCTTCCGGCTTTGCTGTTACTGAAATGGTGAGTAACTAGCGGTAGTTGTATGCATTATTCCTAACAGTTTACACACACTTTCAAATAAATGTGATGTAAAATTTCCTCCTTTGTCTGTGATGAGGTTGCTGGGGACTCCACACATCGGAATTAGCTGATTAATTAATGTTTTAACAATTGTTTCTTTTGTGATATCCTTTTGAGGGGATAGGCCCACACATAATGAGAATACCTATCAATGAGGGTTAATAAGTACTTGTATCCTCTACAAACAGGTAATTTCAATATATCACAGTTTAAATCTTGAAACTTGTAGGAAACTTCTTTGTACTTTCCGTAAATAGGGTTTATGCTACGTCCTGTCTTTCCTATTTGACATTGAGGACAACTTCTTACAAGGGCCTTAACTCTCTTATGCATGTTGCGAAACACAAAGTCGCTTTTTATCGCGGTAAGACAGCGCGAGATCCCTAGGTGTCCTTGAAAGTGAGTCATCCGTATAATATCGTCTATATGTTGATCTGGGAGAATGACTCTGGCATAATTTAGAGAGGTATCCACGTATAGAGAGATTTCATTTTTCTTGAACCAGAAGGGTTGTTTCTTTATGATTAATGAACTTTTTTCTTTATTTTTAAGTAATGAATTAATGTATTCATCTTCTAACTGGTCTTTACTAATTTCAGCGTAATTAACTTCTTTTCTGAAGCGTTTTATTAATTCAATATGGGCTTCATTATAGCGCTGAATTAAGTTTATTCGAGTATTCTCAGTAAGAATATCATTAATTTCATCTAACTTTTTAGTTGGCGATTTTTCACTTATTTTGAGTAATTCTTTTTCTTCCATTTCTATTCTCTCTTCCATTCTCAACCCTTTGGGCTTTAAAGTTCCTTTTTTCTCATGAGAAATATTCCCGGAATTTCTTTTGTTTACAATTTGGTTATTTAAAGGGTCTACCTTTTTACCCTTCATTGGACTGCCGACCGCAGCACGGGTGTGGTTTTGTTTTATTACCCTATGATAATGAGCTTTTAGTTTTGGAGAAAGTTCTTCATATTTGTACGCGGTTGTAAAATTCGAACAAGAATCCACGTGGAGTGTGGGAACTTCGCTCTTATTGGCTAGTTTGCTGAAATGAGGACCAATCACAGTGTTCGTATGAGAGGATGTGATTTTTGATGTCTCACTTTCTTCGTTATTTTGTTCATCATTACTGATATCATTTATTAACAAATATTCCTCTAGCGGATTTTTCTTTTTTGTTATTAATTTGAAAGAAACTTTGTAACTAGTTAATAAATTTAGACTTCTGATTTCACGAATATTGAAGTTTTTATCGTCATTTGCTCTTTTATATTTGTTTATGAGTTCTCTGCAGTTGGTTTCTATATCAATATTTTTATTTGTGAGGAGATATCCGTACTTCTTGAAGACTTTCGTTAAGCAGACTAATAGGCGATTTGCTTCGTCATAATTTCTTTCAGTAGGCGAAAGAATTGAACTATAAAAGGCAATTGGAAGATCGTCTGCGCCAGTAGCGGATAAAATAACAGCAGCTGCAGATACATTTGTGGTATGTATGATAATTTTGTAATTAGAAGAGGTACCGGGATAAGCAAGTACAGAAGCATTTTCAACAGCATTTTTAATATTTTCGAAGGCTTTATCTGCAGTTGAATTCCAACAGACGCGGCGGTTGGAATAAGGTTTTCCTTTCAAAAACAGATTTAGGGGCGCTGTTATTTCAGAAAATAACGGGACGCTGCTGCGGTAAAAGCTTACTCGGCCCAGGAAAGATCTTAATTCTTTGATGGTCCTGGGCTTTGGGGTGTCTAAGATATCCCCAATTTTCTCGTGATTAGGTCTTATACCATTTTCATTTACCGTATATCCCAAGTACTCAATCTCTTTTTTGGCCACTTGGCATTTTGTGGGATTTAAACTTATATGCAGATAACTTAACCTCTTCAATACCTTCTCCAGGAGGATTTTGTGCTCATCCTCGGTCTTTGTGTGAATCAAAACGTCATCCATATAGGCCTGAGTATTCGGTAGGCCTTGTAGGACTGTATCAATGTAAGATTGAAAGATAAAGGGGGAGGACACATAGCCCATTGGAAGGTTCCTGTAGGTGAAAGATCCGACGTTTGAAGTGATGGTAAAGTACTTTTGTGAGTCTGGGGCCAATGGCACTGAGTAAAAGGCCTGCGTGACGTCAAGTTTGGTGAAAAGACGGCTCCCCTGCAGGTTGGAGATGGCGTCCTGAAGATGCGGAAGTCCATAGATTCCTATCTCAGCTCTTTTGTTCAACTCTCTAAAATCGGAGATTATTCTGACTCGATTTTCGCTTTTCTGGAGAACACTCATGGGAAAGGACCAGGGAGAATTGCTGCGGCGTAGGACTCCTGTGGCTACGAGGTTGTCAAGTTCTGCTTTTGTTTGAGCATAGAGTTTATGGGGGATCCTCCTTGGCCTAAGGGAGATGGGAGGTCCTTTTATATCTATTTTGTAAGGATAATTGTTGGCTAGTTCTATTAATACTCTCTCTGGAATATAGGCGGCTTCTTCGTCAGTAGTTATTTGGCCGTCCTCAGCTATTAATGCTGTGCTCATTCTCTTATTTTTATTTTTATATTTTTCAAAAATTTCATTCCACCTTTTTTCTTGTTTCAATTTGATGTGGTGGTTTTCGGGAGATAGGGGTTTACAAATAACTCTGAATATTTCAATAATAACTCATTAAAATTTAAAGAACTATGAGGTACATGCACAGGAGGAGGAGGAGGAGAGAGAGAGAGATTTGAAGAGGAAGAGGGAGGGAGAGAGAGAGAGGAGAGAGAGAGACGTAGAGAGAGAGAGAGAGAGAGAGAGAGAGAGTTGAAGGAGGAGAAGAATCAGGAGCATCATTAATATTAAAATTCACATTTCTACTCAATTTTATGGTATTATTTGTGACTTGATCTAACAATAAATCTTCTTTAAAATTAATGCCCATCTCAAAATTCTTTAAAAAGGTTAATCCTAAAATATTGGTACTTACATTAGCTATATAAAAGGTATCCCGATAAGTACGTCCCAATCCCAGATCGATTTCAATATCTTTAATACCATAGACTGCAATTTTTGAGTTGTTAGCTGCAAGCAGGTATCCTACCGGCGCTTTTTGATGGTCATTAGCATTGCACGATAAGATATTTCTTACAGAACCACAGTCTAACAAATAATCGATCTTATTTAGTGTGTCATAGACTATATACAAGTTCAAATTGTCAATCTTGCAAACCCTATTGTCTCCCTCAACAGCGGCTGTAACTATCTTACTGCTTAAGCAGCGCTCGTCATCAGCACTTAAATCAGTTGGGTCTGACAAGATGTTTGCTTCATTGCTTCCATTTTCACTTGTATTATCTATAACACCCCCCCCCCCATTTAATAAATTTGATTTAAAAAAGACGTATCCCACATGCAAGGGACTGACAGTAGTAATAAAATGGTTATTTTGTACATTACCAAAATTGTTTGAGACATTTGTTTTGAGACCTTTATTGAGATCAGTATTATTTAATATAACATTATTATTTGTTGATATATTTTTGTTTTGTGGACTACTACTACTTTTCATATTTAAATTTTTAGAGTTCTTGAAACTAGAGGGATCATGCATTCCCTGTACATTTGTGTAAACTGAATAGGATTCATTGATAAAGTTTTTATTTATTTGTTCATTTCTTTCATTTTTATTGTTATTTATAATGGGATTTATATTTTCCATTTGGGTAGTGCTGGTAGTCGTATCTATATTTTGATCAGTTTCAGGATCAATATTGTTCATATTGTTTTTAATAATAACTATATTATTATTGTTATTAATTATTATTATTATTATTATTATTTTATTATTTATTATCACTTATTATTATTATTATTATTATTATTATTTATTATTATTATTATTATTTTATATTATTATTATTATTATTATTATTTTATTATTATGATTATGTATTATTATTATTATTAGTAGTAGTAGTAGTAGTAGTAGTAGTATTTTTGCCACTATTATTTTTAATGTTTATAGAGTTATTATGATTGATAGAATTTTTATTTAATTCACCAGCACTTTTATTTTGTAAGTTTATTTCATTATTCACATCACTGTTTGTAATAGGGTCATTTATCACTTGGATGGTATTATTAAATCTCACTTTTCTATTGTGAGTATGTTTTTCACGGCTGCTATTTGATGGTAAATTTTGCAGCCTCGTTAGCAGTTTTCCGACGATGATGGGACATTTTGTGCGACATTTCTCTGGTTATTACTATATATTAATGGATACAATGGACACTCATTACTCTCACATTTGTAGGCATTGAAGAGATAGCGAGCATGATAAAAGCATAATTGATTTACAGCGTTATTAAATGCTTTACTGTACCCATTTGTATCTGATTCTTCGTAGCGTGACCTACTTTTCTCGCGTGTCCCTTTTCCTCTCTCAGCTGAGTCCGTTTGGTTTTTAATGAACAGCTGAAAGTCGTGTGCGAGCTCGGTCACAATCTTTGTGAGGTTGGCCATCTGGTGGGCGATTTGACCTTCACTGCTGCTCTCAGTTTCATGTTTGCGCTCTTGGTTTCGCGCTGGGAGGAAGGTAGGCGGAGTCTGTTTGTCTTGAGTCTGTTCTATCACGCACAGAATTTACAGAGCCCCAAGTCTGTTCTTCGTTTGGTTGTTGATAATTTCTTCCTTTTCGAACAAAGTTCTTGTAAAGATCATCTGAAACCTTGACCATTCTTACAAGGTCATTTTCTTCGGCTAATGAATACACGGACATTTGGATATTTTGGGGCATCTGCTCCAAGAAGAGGTCTATGGCGAATTTGGGGTTGTGTTCTACCAACACATCGAAGCTTTTGTTCCCCAATACCCCCTTGACTCGATGGAGATATTCACTGGGCAATTCATCGGGTCTCATGCCCTGTTTAAAGACATCCCGGATCCTGTTTCTCAAGGCTGGGAGGTAAACTTCTTCTATGTTTTGTAATAGCTGACGATAAGCGTCATTTTTAAGAGGGAATGTGATTTTGGAGACCAAATTTGTGGGCAAAATTGGAGCCAACAAACGAACACGTTCGTGGGTATCTTCTATGTGATTTAGTTTGAAGATTGTCGTTGTGGCACTGAGCCAATTTATAACATCATAGGGGTCAAAGGTTGGTAACTGACTTGATGTTAGTTGACTGTACGTTTTTAATGGTGAGTCGGTATCATGACGCCGCGTTCTTTCCTTTTGGCGCGAAGATGGTGGCGTCGTTTCCACCTCGGTTTCTGAGAGAGAAGCAGATGGGCCTCCCTCATCAGGAGAGGGGGAGAATCGTTGGGGAGATGGAGTTTTGTCCTTCCCTCTTTTTGTGGACTTCTTTGTTTGCGTCCTAAGAGTCAGCTTCTTCGTCGATACCATTTTCTATGGTCTTGTTGTTACCGACTGAGTTTTGAGTCAACTGTTTGGCGTTGGTTTTAAGCCTAAATCGAGAGCTTGAATTTGAATTTTCGCTTTCGAAAGTAATAACGACTTTCTTTTCTTATTTTTAATGAGGTGTTAATAAGAAACTTTTCTTCACGTTATTAATTTTGACTCAAATAATTTATTTACTTTTATCACATATATCAATATTTAAGCACTGAACTGACGAGAAAATAACGAAATTTTTTTTTTTTTTTTTTTAAATTTTAATTTATCTTACTCCAAATTAGGGGTTTTAGCCCCCTGTCGCTTCCGGGGTTACCAAAATGATGTCTAGGCGAAATCACTTCGACAGTCATAGAATGTGGGGGTTAATTAGAGCACTTTCCTCGTATTGTTTTATTGTGATAGTTAGATGACAAGGACAAAGATGATTTTCATTAAATAATTGGATAAGTAATGGATGGGCATATATCAACGTTAGCACTATTAAGAATTACACAGACTAACTAATAAGATAATGCACTAATTTCCTATCCTAAATAGACCTTCCGGCCTTTGGTTAAATCTAACAACTTTCGTAGGGCATCCTCACGCTATGAGGCTCTCTACAACACTCCCGAGGGTGATATGGTGGCGTCCTATCTGGACCCAGGCACCAATCACAGCCTCGCTTGTTTGGCCCTATTTTCCTTTGAGAAGGAAAAGAGGCGCCAAACATTTGAATTTCAAATAATGTACATTATGTAAGTATGAAGCAGACCACCATTAATGCAAAGTGATATGCAGAAGACTTGCAATAGTCTCTTACAAAGTTGCATACACTCTAAGACAAGCATGCTATTGTTTTACAAGGATTCCCCAACATAATTTCTCCCTATATATATATATATTATATATGTATATATATATATATTATATATATATATATATATATATATATATATATATATATATTATATATATTATATATTATATATATATATATATATATATGTTTCTGTGTGTTTGAGTCAAAGAGTAGCCCATATATTCTATTTTAAAATGAACAAACATGAGCAGAAAAAGACATGCTTGGTTTTCAAGTCACAAAACCTCAATTACTTCATTGCCTTACTGCATTAAATGTTTAATAACCCCTCCTCTACCACCACATTTGATCCTTACCCTGGAAAAGGCGTCAGGAAACAGACTTGAGCATAAAATAGACGTAGTAGGTCCTTTTGTTAGGCTAGGTCACTTTTGTAACAACAATCCAATTCTGCAGTAAATACTCAAGGCAAGTAAATCGCTTTTTAAAAATTAACTTAAAACGGGTCACACACACACACACACACACAACACACATCACACACACAACACACCACCACACCACACACACACACACAACACACACATGGTGTATTCATAGAACTTATGGCGTTCGGCAAACTTTTAAGGCTTTTTTTTTAAGATGATTCACCCTTTGGTGTGTCATTTCTACCGATAAGCGATAGAAAACATTCGTGTATATGGCAACAAAATAAGCCCGAATAAACGAATGTCCGTCAAATATTACCCATCCACATTAGCAGGAGTTTGACTATTCGTCTAAAAAAATTCCTTCAAATGTTCGGCCAAACACCGCATTAGTGTAGCCGCCCTTACTAAAATCCTGACATTCTGCCTACTTGCAGCCCAGCTGGTTGTGTGTTCATGTGTGTGTATATGATCAAGGTATTATCATTATCAATCTTATTTAACTTCACTTTACAGATAACCAAAAAATATTCTATCAATATTATTATTATTATTATTATTATTATTATTATTATTATTATTATTATTATTATTATTATTATTATTATTATTATTATTATTATACACTAATATCCTATTAATATTGTTATCATTATTACGCATAATTTATTTTTATCATCAAATGACGTCACTCAAATATATAAAGTACCGGTAATGAAAAGGCATTTTAAACAATCGACTCAATGGCTACTATTAAAAAAATCACAATAAACGCTTATCTTCAACTAGTGACCTGCACGGGCCTCTATTATGCGGCCCGCACCCACACCCGCCTATACCCGTTAATCGTTTTACATAGCCCGCCCGTGCCTGGTCAGAGATTTATCTAATGACTTATGTCACCGCCACCCCTTACACGCTCGTGGTACCGGTCGGACACGGGCTTACGGGCTTACGGGCTTATCCTTTCCCGTGCAGGTGTATATTTTCTCATCTCAAATCTTTTATATTACGAAGCGTCTTTCTATTTATAGCAACGGATTATCCATGTTATTCTTTCAACTATTTAGAAATCTCATTAACGTCATTTTATTTATTGAGCAAATAATTTCAACCAATCAAAATACTATACAGGGGTTGGCCGGGCGTCGGGCAAATCACACATCTATAATTCAAAGCGCACCGCACCGCACCGCACTGGACGCTAGAATTGTGTCGCACAGCACCGCACCAAAATGAGCGTACCATGGCATTTACGCATGCGCACAGCACCCAATGGTTCGGCTAACCCTATGCTATACTATATTTACCTATGTTGCTTCTCTTACCTTACTTACTATTACCTAACTTTGCCTAATTTACCTTACCTTACTACCTAACTTTATATAATTTAAGTTATTATACCTGCCTTACCATACCTTACAGTTTGCATAATTTACCTTACCTTAAATATCTAACCCTACCTTACTTACCTAATTTACCTCACCTTACTTTATCCTAGACCGTTTTCGTTTTTGTCATTTGTGCTTACGCTCGAAAAGAAATCATCACCCAGTTTTAGCACGAATTTCGTGCATAAGCGGAAGCGATTTCTCATAAAAGTTACTTATGTTTGCTTACAAACATATGGAATCGGCTGTTGTGATGGACCACGCGGTTTTGGAATAAACAGAAATAAAAAAAATAAATGGTTTATATTACAAATAATTAATCAAATATATTGATGAAGTTTTATTCGATTTGAATAGAATTAGATTTAAAGTAATTTTATCGAAATATAAACATCATTTTTAATTCAGACGGGACTACCACATCGCCATCTTGTTGTTTTTTGCACTTTTTCGTAAGGAATGTGCTAAATTCGGCAAGCACGGGGAAAATAGCAGCCTTACAGAATTAAGGAAATTCCTTACGTTTGGTGAGCATTTTTCACGATTTTGCGCAAAGTTTGACAAAACACGAACAAAAACTAGAGCATTTCTTACGTTTCGTAAGCACAAATGCAAAAACGAAAACGGCTTTATACTTTAATTAATTTACCTTACTTGACTTCATTACTTTACTTACCTAATTTTATCTAATTTACCTTATGGTTTTTGACTTATCTACCATTATCGTTGATCCTCTACCTCACAACCGAACATTCACTCCAGCAACCACACAATCATACAGTGAAGTTGCATTCATGCGGACACATTATGACTCATCCAATGACGAAGGATGAAAAGTTATGACGTCAAAGAATGACTTTAGAACGATGACGTCACATCAAGACGAATTGTTTATCTTATGCAGACGACTATAAAACTCGATATGACTCCAGAATGTACATAATCTAATTAGATTGTGGTGTACACATGTACACGTTTTTTCACAGACATGAACGTTCACAACTGGAATGCCTTTTTGCTACTGTAATGCATTTTTTTTATGGCATAAAAATTCATCGGAATTAATTTCATTAAATGAGTTATGATTGGCTAAGAGCTCCACCAATCAATAAAAGCAATATAAGCCATACACATTAATTCAAAAAATGCGCAAAAACGCGATAGAAAATTTGGTAGACTGCTTTACTTATTATAAAAAAATAAATATATCTGTAGTAGGGTTAGCCGACGACCAGGTGCGGTGCGGTGCGTGGTGCGCACATTTTGGTGCGGGCGTGCGTGCGGTTGCGAGTGTGCCACACAAAACTATAGTGTACCGGTGCGGTGCAATTTTTAAAATATAAAGGTGCGGATTGGTGCGTGGTGCGGAGAGCGGTGTTCATTGAACTATAGAGGTGCGGTGCGGTGCGGTGCAACAAAAATAACTTTTGGTGCGGGTGCGGTGGTAGTGCGCTTACCCTGGTGGGTGCGGTGCGCAAAATTCCGGAGCTCTACCAACCCTAATCTGTAGATATCGTAAACAATCCGACGAATAAACAAATATAATATTATACTATATTATATATATATATGCATATATATATATTATTATATATACTATATATATATATATATATATATATATATATAGATATATATATTATATATCATATATATATTAATTATATATATATGCGCACTGGTAATGTTGCCAACAGGCCATATTAGATAAAAGTTTAATTAAATAAATGAGGTTGCTTTATTGAAAAGGTTTTTCTGCTTTTGAAGTTTATTAATACATAATTTGCAAGTGAATAAATGGTGACAGATGATGATAATCAATTTCAATGTAATAGCAATAATGACAATGGATATTTCAATTTATAACACAATTAATAAAGGCCCATATTTTAATATATCACGGCAAAGCTGCCGGCTAATTGATAACATTAGGCACAAAGCATTTGTATTTTATGCTGCCTAATTTGGAATAAAATCGCTTTGTTTAAACTTGGGCAATTAGTTATACTTTAGTATAACACAATAGGAAATTCACCATGAATATTATACATATATTGTTATTCACTAGGCTTTGAATATAGAGAAAGATGCTTTGAAAGCATTCCCTCTCCGCGAACAAAATCTCAGCGGAATCTCTCTCAATAAGGCATTCAGATGCTCCTACCCGTTACATTCAAATGTGGCCCGCGTCCTATGGCTGGTTTACAATATAAAACAATTTTAAATATAATACGCGGGCATTGTTTGTGGAAATGGAATTTCCATATCATATATATATATATATATATTATATATATATATATATATATATATATATATATATATATATATATATATATATATATATATATATATATATATATATATATTTTATGTACAATATAGATATATTTTAGTAGATATATATATATATATATATAATAGATATATATATATTTGTAGATATCTCAAACACCTGTTGAACAAACAAATATATTTGTAGATATAAAAAAAAATCTATAGAATACATAAACATATCTGTATATATATCTTAAACATTGCATAGACATCTTAAAATAACATAATGATATTAGTACATAATATCTGTAGATAAAAAAAATACATATAAGTTGGAGGAATTATAAGAATTTAAGTAAAATCTGTAGATATAAATATATCTGTAGAACAGGCAAGAACATCTGTAATAACTGGAGATTCTGCACCCTTTTTTACCGCTTTACTATGTTAATCGGTTACGTTTCTTAATCTTGCACCGTTCATACTTGGTACCGATTTTTCAAAGATTAGTGACGTCATGCAATAGTTTAGCCAATGAAAGCAAAAAATCAATCGTTATCTAGCAACAATAAGAGACATCCAATCAGATATAATTTGGGATAGATGAGTGATGTGACTGTCACCATATACTTTATTATTATTGAGCCCAAGTAATTAGGTATCGTGCTGTGACGTCAGAGTTAGATTAAGGAAAAATGGGAGAATATTTTAATTTTTTGTCAATGCGATTGTCAAAGATAATACCCGTACAAGAGGGTGGTCTCACCACAGCAGCTAGTGGATCTAGTGAATATAGTTAATTTTGTGTGATATATAATGTAATAATAATAATAATAATAATAATAATAATAATAATAATAATAATAATAATAATAATAATAATAATAAAATAATAATAATAATAATAATAAAAATAATAATAATAATAATTATAAGTGATATATATTATAT
>JABUQX010118575.1:10000-12500 GCA_015478945.1 Trachelipus rathkii | reverse complement strand
CTTGGATCCCCGATAAGTTTTTGCTAATTCGGAAGATTTTCTTTCTTCCTCCCCTCACGTCCTCCCCCAGCTCCTCCGCTACAATTTTTTGCTGCCTCCCTCTTTGCTCTTCTTTTCACACTCTCCACCGTGTTTCTGGCCACCACATACAGAGCTCTTGACTGAGCCGTTCTGTCTCTTTGCCACTCTCTCATTTTTACTGTCTTCTCCTTCACCACTCCTCTAACCTCTTCATTCCACCATCGCGTATGTCTTTTTCGCGTTCCTCCTATCCATCTTTCTTCCTAGGGTTCTTCTGCTGCTTTCATCACTACATTCCGAATGTCATCCACTATCTCCGCATTCATCATCTGTTCCATATTTACATTCAATCTTCCTTCATATTCTTGCCTCTTTCCCTGCTCTTTCAGTACCTCCATTTTAATCACGCTCCTTTTCTCCCCCGCCTGCAATCTCTCCGCCTTCATTCTTAAATCCGCCACCACAATCTGTGATCAGAGTCCATAGACACTCCCGGCATACCTTTACATTTTGCCACTATTTCTCCTATCTGAGAAATGACATAATCTATGACGATTTTCTGCGTCAAATTTGTCTGTCTGGTTATTCCATCTGTACCTTTGTAAACCTGGGGTGAATCTCTTTGCTTGGAAAAAACTTATTCATTGATTTTTTCATATCCCTTTTCTCATGCAGCAATCTATCAAGGCTCTCTCCCTCCACGTTCCTGACCTCCTCTCCATACGGCCCCAATATCCTTCCACCTCGTCTTTTCTCCTCCCCACTCTTGCATTAAAGTCTCCCATCAGCACAAATATCTCCATTTTCTCTTCTTCCCACCTCCACCCCTCTCTTCCATCATTTCCATAAACTCTCTCTTTTTTCTCCATTGTGTGCTTATGCTGCGGTGCATACACTTGAAACAAGTATAATTTTTTCCTTTTCATCTTGAAAGTGCATGACATAAGCCTCTCATGTATACACTCCACACCCTGCAAAAATGGTGACATCTTCGGTCCCACTATCATACCAACTCCGTGCTTCCTGACTCCCTCCTCCACACCTTTATACATCAACACAAATCCTCCCCCAAATCTCTGCCCTTCTCCTCTCCCCTCACCCTCATTTCCGCCAGTCCCATTACGTCTATCCTCCTCTCCTCCATCATATCCAAAATCTCCTCCTCCTTTCCACTGTATGTAGCCACATTTAGTGTAGCACATCTAAATTTGTTCGAAGAATTGTCCTTATTCGTTTCTTTCCAAAATCGTTTAAAGGGTCTGTTTCCAAAAGGTCTATGTGTATCCGAGGCTGGTCCAAGAGAATTGCAAGCAGGTTCTTTCAGGCAGCGGCTTGCTAGGCCTGTCCTGCCCTAGCCATTGCTCCGTTGGCGTTATCCAGGGTAACACGACGAGGACGTGAAGTTGGCTTTGTACTATATATACTATATTATAATAATATATAAATATATATATATATATATTATATATATATTATACTATAATATAATATATATTATATATATAATATATATAAATATATATATATATATATATATATATATATAATATATATAAATATATATATATAATATATATTATATATATATATAGTAACCTATGTAAAAAACGCTAATAGAGGTGCATAATACTACGACTGGGGCAAATAATCAGTGCGGTAGACCATAAATACTTCTCAGGCGAAGATATATAATATGATGTAGTTGCTGTAAAAGTTTCACGTGTAGTGTGTTTGTTCTCTGCTAGTGTGTGATGTGAATTTGCTTCCCTGAATGAATGTGTGGTGTTGATCTCACATGTTTGTACCAATTGAGACCTCTTCAGTCCGTAGAAGACTGGGAATGATTGAAGTCGTGTTATTGTTACAACGCGAAACATATTCTTGGTACCAAAGATGTAATGACTTAAATCACGATAAATTAATCTTTTATTCATCTACACTCATGGAGAGATGATCATAATAAGTATACTCCTTACTTGCATCAAAGAGTTGAAGAGTTCCTCTCTTCTCTCTTACATGTCTTCTTCTATCTTCTTCTTCATGTGCTCTCCTCTCGATCTTACTAGTTAAGGCAGAGCTTCTCTCTCTCTCTCTCGTGTGTTTGCGTTACTTCACAAGACTTCTGTCTTCTCTGCTTCTTATTCTAAGTCTCTAGTCTTCTGTCATTCCTATGCGTATTCTTCGTTTTGTCTTCATTTCCTCTAGTATCGTCCGCTCTCTGCTTCTTCTGACCCATATCTGTCTTCTTCTTCTCTCACTCATCTCTCTCTCAATTCCTGCTTCTTATACTCACTTATCATTAATGTCTCTTAGTATTTATCTCATCTAAATTCACATTTTCAATTTAAAATTATATATTTCCAGTTATTGAGTATAACCCCCCTCTACGTCTCACGAGACTGGAAGTTCATCAACGCCAGTTGGTAGAGATATTCAAAATAGTCGCCTAAGCGGAAAGCTGCAGAAGCTGCAAGAAAAA
>JABUQX010118575.1:0-5000 GCA_015478945.1 Trachelipus rathkii | reverse complement strand
TCAAAACAATGGTGTAAAGATTTAACGCAACATAGCGTGAAAATTGGTAAGTGAAACATTACACATCAAGCTGTTACTTTAACATCTGTCTCTCAGACTTTTCAGAAAGATTTAGTTAGATGTAACCAACTACTCGAGTTCTTTTAAACATAACATAACTGATCAATTCAAGTAACGTTCTCCTTCTCTCTATCCCTATTCTCTCTTCTTTCGCATCTCTCCTCTCTCTCTCTCTCTCTCTCTCCTCTCTCTCTCTCTCGGCGTGTCTCTCTCTCTCCTCTCTCTTCTCTCTCTCACTCTCTCCTCTCTAATATATATATATATATATAAATAGTATTAAACCTAGATAGAAGTAATATATAAAATAGGGTATATACCTCATACTAGTACCTATATATAGTGAGTAATAATATAGTAATAGTATATATAAATAGGCTATACATAAAACACGATATTTTATACTATATAAAATATATATATAATATATAATATAATAATATATATAATATATATATATATATATATATTATATATATAATATATATATATAATATATATAAATATAATATATAATATATATATATAAATCAGGTATTGTTCTAATCCAATCCGATTCTTATTCGAATCCATTCGAGCTTCCTAATCCGTGATTCTTTATCTTATCCAAAATCCAATTCCTTTACTTATTCATTCTATCTTTATGTGCAACATTTCCACACACCCGTTATTCGTATTTCGCTAGGAGTCTTAATCGTTAATTTTTTCTTATTCTTTCATTCTAACATTTTTCTTAAAAAAACATATGCGCTAACTTTCCATCTTCGGTTACTTCTTTCTCTCTCCAATTCTACTTCTAATTAACATATTTCAAAAAAAGATCATTCAAAATACAAAAAATCTGAAAGTTCATAAAAATTGAATCACCCTTTGGAACCCATCCACATTAGTCTGAAAGACAATACAAAATGCATATTAATGTATTCGTATTCACTCATCTACTACTTCAATTAGAAGTGTTCAGTCACTCAACATATTCCAAAAAAAAATTATAAGAATATTTTTAAAAGAGAGAAATAAAATATAATTTAATGTTGGTTTCCATAGGAGTGTATTCACTATCTTAACTAATTAAATTAGTATAATAAATTCATATTTATTTTAATTACCTTTTAAAAAAATATAAAAATCAAGCTTAAGAATTAAAATTCAATTGTATAGTCAGTTAATCTTTAACAGAAATTATTAAAATATTATATGATATATATATATAATATATAGTGATTCTTATAGGTTATAATATATATATATATATAATATGTATATGTATAAATATATATAATAGATATACTGATATATAATAGATATGATAATATAAAGAGGTACCTACCGTCTCAATATAAATATATATATATATATGAGAAATTATATAATATAGGGACTAGTATAAGATGCATCCTATATAGGTATGAATAATAGTATATATATATATATATTAAGGATAATATTATATATATATAATATAATATATATAATATATAATAGTATAAGGATAATATATATATATAAGGTTACCTAGTATAATATATATAATATATAAAGTATATATATAATATATATATATAGGGTATATATATAATATAATATAATATAATAAAAGACACGGCGAACATTAAGTGAACCGCTACATATATAATATATAGGGTATATATATCATATATATAATATATAATAGTAATAGTGTGTATATATATATAAAATATATTATAGACCCAGTGATATAGATATATATATAATAATAATATATATATATAATATAGATATAAATGGTGATATATATAATATAGTGGTAATTAATAATAATATAGATATAAAGATAATATAATATATATAGATAATAAGAATATATAAGAGTATATTTTTCTTACTCATAGCCAATTAATATAGATAGAATAAATATATAAGGGCTGAATATATATTATATATATATAATATATAGGTATATATATAATATGTGTTATAATATTATATATATATAGTAAATATAATATATATATAAAGTAGGTAGATAGTAGATATAAAGACTAGGATAATATAGGATATATAGAAATAATATAGTATATGTACCTTCTACGTATACAAGATATGTATGTAAATACAAGTTATATATATAAGGTGACCTATATAAATATATAATATATGATATAATATAATCCACTAATATGAATATAATATATATAATAATATATATATATATATAAAAAAAATATAAAATATATAAGGTAATATATATTATAATATATATATATATATAATATATATATATAGGTAGATAATATGATATTTAGATACCTATTATATAAGATATAGAAGAGGAATGAGTATTATCATATACCATACCTAGGATAATATAGAGATATATTAAAGAGTATACTTAATAGTACAATACCATAAAATAGTATAGTATAGTAATATATATAATATATATATATATATATTATATATATATTAGAATATAAATAAATATAGATATATATATAATATAATATATATATAGAGTATATACTAGTAATTTAATATATATATAGATAAGAGTATAGTAGGTCTACCCGCTATCTATGAGTATAGTAATATATAGTATAGTATATATATATAGTATATACTAATAGTAGTACTAATAATAATAATAATATATCAATAATATATATATATATATATAGGTAGTATATATAAAATAATATATATATAAATATATAATATAAATATATGATATATAGTATAGGGATAAATATATTAATTATATAGAGATACGATAGAGAAGGGTCATATATATACCTCGCCGTATATAGGTATATATATAATATATATATATAGATTAAATGATATATGAGGTACTATATGGCTATCACTATGTAATATAAATTAGAGGTAAATATATATATATATCATATAAATATATATATATAATATATATATATAATATATATAATATATATAAATAATATATATATATATATATATAAAAAATATATATATTAAAGAAGAAATAAATATTTAAAATAAATTATATATAATATATATAGTAATAGAATAGTATCCTATATAATATATACCTTACTACTTGTAAATATATATAAAAGTAATAAGATGTAGGCATATATATATAATAATGTCTATAACTGTAATAATATATATATATATATATATATATATATATATAAAATATAGGTTATAATGATAAATATATATATACACATAATTATATATAGAGATATAATAAGATATCGGATATATAACCATATTACTACTAATATATATATATTGTATAATTATAATATAAGGTGCTCTATTTAGCCCAGTAAGTATATAAGTAAAGTAATAAAAATATAAATATAAAGTATAATTATATATACTACTTATATATATATATAATAGAGTAAAAGTATTATATTATCAATATATTATATTAATCACACTCATCCTTGTAATAGATATATATATAATATTATTAATTGACTATATAATATATATATATTATATATATAAAATATACTATATATATATATATAAATATAAATATAAAATATAGAATATATATATATAATATATATATAATAGTAATAGGTTATATATGATATAATTATCACCATATATATATATAAGTGATAAAGTATAATAATGTATTAAATATAACTACCTCTACTATATTATGTATAAATTATATAATAATATAGGTTTGGTTAGGTTAAGTTATAATCTACTATATCAGTCGATATAGGTTTATGATAATATAAATAATATATTATTATAAATATATATATTATGATAGAAAGTGTTCTTAAATTAATATTACAATATATATATCATGTATATATAAATAAATAGGGCATTATATATTAGTGTACTAGTATATATATATAGATATATATATATATATATATATAGTGATATATATATAATATTAATATAGTATAATATAATTCCCTATATATATATATATATATATTATAAGAGAAAAAATTACATTTATCTAAAAAGCTTTGACCTTTAACTGTCTTCACTGCAACAATACTCTTTCGACTTGCAATAAAAATAAGAAGAGAAGGAAACTTAAGGACAACCGATCGCAGAGAAAACTTCCTCTAAAACATAATAACGAATGCAATAACCCTAGCAGCTAAATAAATCTTACAACCTATATACTAAAATTATTTTTAAATCAATCAAATTTTATATTACAAATCACCAAACAGCAGTTCATAAAAGTGGTTGATACATCAGGACGGAGGCGGAACTTCAACAACAGGATCCAATCGCAGCACGTAGACAAACAATTTCAGCTTTATTTTCAATTAGCAAAATATAAAAATATAAAACATATATTCATAGTTTCATTAAATTATAACTTAAGGCACGTAATAGTTCAAACTCTTCCTTCCAAGAATAGCATAAATGTGCGCTCAGATAAAATTCACTCACGAAACAATTTTTCAAAAAACGATTCCAGCTTAAAATTATATGTGTATGTGCCAAAAATGTCTTAAAGTATTAGCTTACGCAAATTTAACCTACAATAATAAATACGAAAATCACTTTAAATTCTTATTAAGTTCATCAACAAATCCCTTTAATAAACTTTATATGATTGCAAATATTCAAAACTTGAGATAAAATAGTTAAAACGAATGTCACTTGTTCAAGGAAAATGCCAGTTAATCGTAAACATAAAAAAAACTGTACATATCTTTCCAAAAAAAAAGCTGAGAATCACGTTCTCCATAGCTCAGCAACTATTACCAGGAATTAGTATTTCTTATGTAACTTCAAAAATCCCACAAGCAATTCGATTTCTAGTGATCTCAAGTCATGCGATAGCAGGCTTGTGGACTCGCTCCGATTACCAGTAAACAAATTCTTTAAAAAATCATGTCATCAAATATCCCAGTCTCCCGATGCTCCCTATAAACGGGAACCTTTTCATTTTTTTCGTTACTCGCTCATTT
>JABUQX010118573.1:37500-47500 GCA_015478945.1 Trachelipus rathkii | reverse complement strand
TCTTGATCATTTTTTGATGACGTCGTCTTTGATACCATGTCTATATTGATGATTCATTTGATGCTGATACCATCTCTTTCCTCACGTTAAACAGAGTTAATATTGTACCTTTCCTAGCCTCATAAAGCGGTTACTGAAGATATTACCGCGGAGGCCCCAGGCCTCAGCATTCTGCAGGATAAATGCATGAATGAAAATATATATACTATAAGTCATTTATTTTTATTTCATACTTAAACATTTTATTAAAAACATTTTCGTGAACCTAAAAACTGTAACTCATTACAGCCCTATTATTTAACACATATATTTATTAACATTATTTTTTACTTAATACTTTTTAATACTTTAATTTTTATAAATTTTTAAAAAATTGTGTAAGAAGAAAAACCAGAGTGCCTGATATATAAACATTTTTAAGCCAATATAAAAATATGAAATTTATTAAAAACATTAACATTACATACCTTAAAGCAGTAAATCAGTAAATCAAAAAGGTGTAACCTCTCACCGCAGGGGATTAGTATGCTTTTGTTTTACTGCTTTTACTGCTTTAACTCATGTTTTACTGTTTTTAACTCATGTTTTACTGCTTTAACTCATATGTTTTACTGCTTTAACTCATATATTTATTAACATTACATACCTTAAAGCAGTAAATCAGTAAATCAATAGAGGTGTTACCTAACACCTAAGGGGATTAGTATGCTTTTGTTTTACTGTTTACTGCTTTAACGCATGTTTTACTGCTTTATCTCATGTTTTTACTGCTTTAACTCATATGTTTTACTGTTTTTACTCACATATTTATTACATTACATACCTTAAAGCAGCAAATCAGTAAATCAATAGAAAGGTGTGACCTAACACGAAGGGGGATTATATGCTTTGTTTCTACTGATTTACTGCTTTTAACTTTCTGCTTTGATTAGCTTTAACATATGACTGTTTTTACCATATGTTTTACTACTTTTAACTCATATATTTATTAACATTAAGTTTTTTTATTTTGTTTTTAATACTTTTATTTATTTTTATTATTATTTTTATTTATTTTTATTATTATTTTTTTTTTATTATTTTTATTATGTTATTTTTTTTATTTTTATTATTATATTTAGTGTTATTTACTTCATGCCTATTGTTATTATTATTTAGAACACACATACACACACACACACACACACACACACACACACACACACACACACACACTTACACTTATACACACATTCACTATGACACTCATACACACATTCACTATGACACCCTTACATTTACCCATAGACACCTACATTTACACTTATACACAGCAGGGTCATTATACACACACACATCTCAGCGGCATATCACCACTCATGACATTATACACACACTCATTTATCACCCTTTGCCATTTGAAGGCGCATCAGACTTTCGGCTGATTTACACTCACACCTCACATGTCACTGCAGACGCTTACACACCACACAGATTTTGGCTTCACACCTCCCACACAGATCTAGACACAGACGCGACCGCACAGACTTCCACACACGGGCCGAATAATACCGTCAGGCCAATACGCAATACTTCACATATAACGGGCAATTTATTAAACATTTCATGTTTTGCCAAACACGGCCATTACCACCAAACACCAAATATCAGCTTAAACTTAATAAAAAGCATCATTAGAACGTTAATTTATTACACCGTTAATACTTTTTGTTTATAACTATCAAGTTTTAAATTTACTAAAAATTCGCTAAATTTTAGTAGAACCAAAGATTTGCCTATAGACTAGCAATGATCCAAGAAGTACCAGTGGTCTTCTACATCAAGTTATAACACAGCTTTAGCCTCTATTGACTTGTCGCCATTATCATTTTGAATACGTATTGGGCAAAATAACAAAATAGTTCTTTCTGCTGAACATAACATGGTTTATTAAAATCACCTCCAAGTTTTATTTAAATAACAATTATCTTCACTTCATTTATATTATTTCACTGATCCGTAATATTTCGTTTTTTACCACCAGGTTTTCATTATTATTACATCTATACATTGACAATGCACTCCACTTTTGCAACTCTCAGAATATATGAATCATTTCAAATGTCTTTTTATAAGTATATTAGGTCGCTTCTAGATACCCTTTGTGGCCTGGGTGATTTAAGTTTGGTTTCCAGGTCGTGCCAGGTACTGCTTAAATGTGGATCCAGTTAGGCCTATCTAGGCTCCGGGAGTAGGGATTGGCTACGCACTTATCGTATCAGGCAAATCTCAATCATTGTTATTTTTATAGTCATACAAACAACATGATCGGCAAGATCCGTAAAGAAATGTTTTCCTGGTTTCAGATTGTGTCTTTGTCTCATGACCTGCAGCGATCAACGATAAATTATTCATCGTCTCAAAAATTAACTTCAGTTCCTTAAACCGTATTTGCGTGTGTTTTAATAGTCTTTATTCAAATCATTTTTAAATTACAGTCAGTTTTAGCCAGCAGTGCGGCGCACGCGCCCGATTTTGCATGGTGCGCTCTTTTGATTTCTTTACTGGCGTATATCATATTTATACAATGTTTCGGCCATTGAGTACGACTACTCTCAATTAAATAGATACTGCTCACCAAACCATGTTGCTCACCAGGTCTCACCTCACCAGACCAAACCGCCAGCACTGCGTAGCCCGCAGTTTCCGCAGCCTGCGCCGCAGTGCCTGGGCAGGCGGCTTGCCGCGTGTACCGTACAGCTTCGCGTTAACTGGTTATTTAGAACACACATGTACATCATCACACACACGCAATAATATAACAAAATATCAATACCCACCACTTTTACAGATATAACGGTGATAATTTGATTGAAAACATTTTATTTTTGCTCTTATTACATAAGGTGTTACTTGTTTCATGCTCATGCCAGCCATTGGTTTAGAACGATCGAGCGAATAACGGGACGAACACTGGTCACGCGCACACGTCGGTCGTCGGTGAATGGTTCACTGGCTGAGTCGATATATGTTGGTTCTGATTAAACATCTTTATCTTTTTGCCTTTAATATACTTAGCAGTTGTTTCTCTGCCTGGCTGTTGCCATTATTTGCAACGACACCGAGCTGACGGAATAAATGGTCGGACAGAGCCGACAATGATCAAACACCGACACGCGCCGACGAGTCTCGAGACAATCAACCGCTCCTTTGAGCCGCCTCGGCTTTTCTGATGCCCTCAACTTGATGTCTCTCAGTTTGACCGCCCGGTCTCAGCTTGACTGGTCCTTGATATACCGCGCCTTCGTGCTTGATGCCTCAACTTAATGTAACTTGCTTTAGTGCCCAGCTTGAGGTCTTGACACTCATCTGATGACGTCATCTCTGATACCACTCCATAGCTGATAAGACCAGCTTGATAAGCAGTTATCTCTGCCATAGACACTCACACCAGCCACGTCACACAGGCCTTTCTGGTCACAGTTTGCTGGCACATAGAATATTCACTTCCATTTATTTCTCACACACACACACACGTATAGTTATATATATATATATATATATATATATATATATATATATATATATATATATATCTGCGCGAATGAAATATATATATATATATATATATATATATATATATATATATATTGTGTGTGTGTGAGTGTAAGTGTCTATGGGTGAACGTAAGTGTCTATGTGTATGTGCGTATGTGTGAATAAGCGATATAGTGTATGTGTGTATAAGTGTAAGTGTAAGTGTCTATGGTAAGTGTAACTGCTTATAAGCTGAATCATCAATATAGGTGGTATCAAAGATGACGTCATCAAAGATGAGTCATCAAAGATGAACCACCAAAGCTGAGGTACCAAAGCTAAGTTATTAAAGTTGAGGCATCAAAGCTGAGGCATCAAAAGCTGAGGTATCAAAGTTGAGGCATCAAAAGCTGAGGCATCAAAGTTGAGGCGTCAAAACTGAGGCATCAAAGTTGAGGCATCAAAAGCTGAGGCATCAAAGTTGAGGCATCAAAATATCGAGTGGGTGGGTGCGTATGTGTAAGTGTGTATGTGTGTGTGTGTGTGTGTGTGTGCGTGTGTGTGTGTATGTGTGTTCTAAATAATAATAACAATAGGCATGAAGTAAATAACACTAAGTATAATAATAAAATAAAAATAAAATGTTTTAATAAATTATACGCTATATGTGTATGTGTGTGTGTGTGTGGGTGTGTGTGTGTGTGTGTGTGTGTGTGTGTGTGTGTGTATGTGTGTTCTAAATAATAATAACAATAGGCATGAAGTAAATAACACTAAGTATAATAATAAAAATAAAAATAAAATGTTTTAATAAATTATACGTTATATGTGTAAGTGAGTGGGCGTGTGTGTGTGTGTGTGTGTGTGTATGTGTGCGTGTGTGTGTGTATGTGTGTGTTCTAAATAATAATTCGCGAGGGAATATTGCGCCTGCGGGCGCACGCGGCGGCGGGTACGCGGAAATATTGCGCCTGCGGGGCGCACGCGGCGGGTGGGAACGCGGAAATATTGCTGCCTGCGGGCGCACGCGGCGGGCGGGGACGCGGCGGGACGCACCAGCGGGTGCGGGGTTGGCTGCCTTTGCGGGTGGGGCTCATGCTGAGCCCTGGTGGTTAGCTTAAAATCTAGTGAATTATTTATTATCTATTCTAGTGAAATTAATAATTATTCCTCAATGTAAGTATTTATTATAAATATGATATACACTTAGTAAAAATAAAACACTTTTAATACAAATCAGATAACTTGTGCACCGCTTAACAGCTAAAATGACTATGATTTTAAAATGAGTTTGGGTCTAAAAGATAATAAAACACACACCTGCTCAAATACAAGTTTAAAGAACAAAGTTAATTTTCAAAAGACGATAAAATAATTCTCGACCAATCACATACGAGGTCATATAGAGATAAGGATTACCCCGACCAATCACAAGTAAGGAAAACATTTCCTTTTTACCTGTTTAAAGGATCTTACCGATCCAGCATGTTTCAGTTTGAAATATATTTATAAAAATAATAATAACAATGATTCTTGTCTATACTGGAATTACCTTTTGACCTGGTATTAGGATTAAAATTGACCCTTATAATACGAGTTTTTAAGGTTTATTTGGCATTTTCTAATTCACAGAACTTCGATTTTGTTAGCCAAATCGAAAATAGTTTGAAATATATTACAGTCTAGTTTTATGCTTAAATCGCCCCGGGTTACAAAAAAGATTATCCTAAATTTAGACCTAAAGTAGTTATTTCAACACATTTTACAGAGAGGTCAGTTTCGTATCTGTAAGGAGTGCGGGTTGTTGTGTTTTCTCCTGATGGATTGTCAATGTACATAGATAATAATAATAATAATAAAGAAAACCCGAATTATTTAAAAAACTTTGAAATATTTTTAGTTAACATCGAGTGAATAATATAAATGTAAGTGAATAATTGTTAAAATCTAGAATGGTTTTTAATAAAATACATGTTATGTTAGCAGAGAGAAGAACTTATTTTGTTATTTTTTATACTTATTAGCATGGCTAAAGATGATGTAAAGCAGTAAGCCAATAGAACAAAAAAACGTAGCATAGCTTGATGTAGAGGGGTGCTAGGGGCGGGCCTTACTGATTTACTGATTTATTGCTTTAAGGTACGTAAAATATATGTTTTTAATAAAATTTCATAAAATTTTAGTAAAAGTTATTTTAAAACTTGATAGTTATAAAATTTATAAAAAAAAAAAAAGTATTAACAGTTAATAATAAATTCTTTGTTCAAAGATAATGATTGATTTATTATAGAAGTTTTAAGTAAAACTTTGAAATAATTTTAGTTATATTTGAATGAGTAATATAAATGTAGGTGTATCTTTAATTAAAAACATAAAATGTTTTAATAAATTATACGTTATATGTGTAAGTGAGTGTGCGTGTGTGTGTGTGTGTGTGTGTGTGTGTGTGTGTGTGTAAAATCTGTGAGAGTGTGTAAGTAAATCTGTGTGGGTAACTGTAGAGTGTAAGTAAATCTGGTGGAGTGTAAAATCTGTGTGAGCGTAAGTGTAAATGTGCGTCTATGGTTGAAGTGTAAGGTCATAGTGAATGTGTATGGCATCATAGTGACATGTGTGTGGTATAAGTGTAAGTGTGTGTGTGTGGGTGTGTGTGTGTGACCGCATGTGTAGAAGTGTAAATGTAAATTGTAAATGTAAGTGTCATAGTGAATGTGTGTATAAGTGTCATAGTGAATGTGTGTATAAGTGTAAGTGTGTGTGTGTGTGTGTGTGTGTGTGTGTGTGTGTGTGTGTGTGTGTGTGTGTGTGTGTGTGTGTGTGTGTGTGTTCTAAATAATAATAACAATAGGCATGAAGTAAATAACACTAAGTATAATAAAAATAATAAAAATAAAATAATAAAATAATAAAAATAATAATAAAAATAAATAAAAATAATAATAAAATAAATAAAAAGTATTAAAACAAAATAAAAAACATAATGTTAATAAATATATGAGTTAAAGTAGTAAAACATATGAGTTAAAACAGTAAAGCAGAAAGTTAAAGCAGTAAAACATGAGTTAAAGCAGTAAAGCAGAAAGTTAAAGCAGTAAAGCAGTAAAACAAAAGCATACTAATCCCTTAGGTGTTAGGTAACACCTCTATTGATTTACTGATTTACTGCTTTAAGGTATGTAATGTTAATAAATATGTGAGTTAAAGCAGTAAAACATATGAGTTAAAGCAGTAAAACATGAGTTAAAGCAGTAAAACATGAGTTAAAGCAGTAAAGCAGTAAAACAAAAGCATACTATCCCCTAGGTGTTAGGTAACACTCTATTGATTTACTGATTTACTGCTTTAAGGTATGCAACTAATAAATATGTGAGTTAAAGCAGTAAAACATATAAGTTAAAGAAAACATGAGTTAAAGTAGTAAAACAGGAGCAGCAGGTAAAGCAGTAAACAAAAGAAGCATACTAATCCCCTCTTGGTGATAGGTTACACCTTTATTGATTTACTGATTTACTGCTTTAAGGTATGTAATGTTAATGTTTTTAATAAAATTTCGTACAGTTGTAGTAAAATAAAATGTTTATATATCAGGCACTCTGGTTTTTTCTTCTTACATACAATTTTTAAAAATTTATAAATTAAAAAGTATTAAGTAAAAAGTATTAAGTAAAAATAATGTTAATAAATATATGTGTTAAATAATAGGTCTGTAATGAGTTACAGTTTTAGGTTCGCGAAAATGTTTTTAATAAAAATGTTTAAGTATGAAATAAAAATGAATGACTCATAGTATATATATTTTTCATTCGCGCGGCGGGTCGCACCTGCGGGTGCGGGTTCGTGGGTCTTCACGCGGAGGGCGCATGCGGCGCCCTGGTGGTTAGCTTATGAACTAGGGAAGACATTAATATTAACTCTGTTCTTTGATGTAGGGTAGAGATGAGCCATCAAAGATGATTTCATCAAAGATGAATCATCAATATAGATGGGATCAAAGATGACGTCATCAAAGATGAGTCATCAAAGATGAACCTTCAAAGTTGAGGCATCAATGCTGAGGCATTAATGCTGAGGCATCAAAATATCGAGTGTGTGAGTGTAAGTGTAAGTGTACCTGTGTGTGGGTGTGAGTGTAAGTGTAAGTGTACCTGTGTGTGGGTGTGAGTGTAAGTGTATATGGTTTAATGTAAGTGTCTATGGAGAGTGTAAGTGCTTATAAGTGTTATAAAAATACTAACTCATAGTAGGAAGCATTCTAGCAGATTGTAATATACACCAATCGAATCCTCATACCTTATTACCTAGGGGTAGACACCCATATTAGGGCTATTCTAGGCTCAGGGGAGGCTAGAAAAGGCTTGAAAAAAGTGGCACTCAGTTGGCACTATGTGGCACTCACTTGGCACTATGTGGCACTCACTTGGCACTCATTGGCACTCACTTGGCACTCACTTGGCACTCACCTGGCACTCACCTGGCACTCATCTAATACTCATAGAACACTAATAGAACATCCCTAGATACTTCTTACGGTGATTGGGAACCATCAAAGCCATCAAGTTAGCGTGGGTCAAAATTGACCCACGGTATCTGTCAAGCTTTGGAGCAAAGGGCAAGGACAAACAAGGTTAAGACATCAAAAAAGGGCTAAGTCCCTAAAGGAAGGACAAAAAATACCGTGGGTCAAAATTGACCCATGGACGACCAAAGGGATGGTAGTGTGTTTGTACGTGAGTATAAGGGTAAATGTAAGTGTCTATGGGAAAATGTAAGTGTTATAGTGAATAAGTGTCATAGTGAATGTGTGTGTAAGTGTGTGTGTGTGTGTGTGTGTGTGTGTGTGTGTGTGTGTGTGTGTGTGTGTGTGTGTGTGTGTGTGTGTGTGTGTGTAGGTGTTCAAGTTAGGATAGATCCATACATGCGTTCAAGTTAGGAACGAAATATGTGACGGGTGGGACACGAGTGGCCAAAAATTGGCGTGGGCCAAAATTGACCCATGGTATATGGCAAGGTCAAGGCCGAAATATCATGGCCAAACAAGGTAAAGACATCAAAAACGGGCTAAGCCCCTAAATGAAGCCCAAAAATTACCGTGGGCAAAAATTGACCCATGGTCGAAAAAATTAGGGGGCGTAAAATAGGGGGGGGTATGTACAACGGTTGCTGACGCAACCGTTTGGCGCAACCCTTCTTCGAAGGGTTGCCAAAAATTAGGGTTGCCGAAAAAATTAGGGTTCTCAAAAAATTAGGGTTCTCAAAAAATTTGGGTTCTCAAAAAATTAGGGTTCTCAAAAAATAGGGTTCTCAAAAAATTAGGGTTCTCAAAAAATACCGTGGGCCAAAAATGACCCATGGAAGACCAAAGGGTTGGTCGAAAAAAGGTCAAGGCCCAAAAAGGTAAAGGCCCAAAAAGGTCAAGGTCAGGTAAAAATTTGGGCCCAAAAAGGTCAAGCCCAAAAAGGTAAAGGTCAAAAAGGTCAAAGGCAGGTAAAAATTGGGCTCAAAAAGGTCAAGGGAAGGTAAAATCAGCGTTGGTCAAAATGACTAATGCACGTCCAATAGACTGCTACTACTTATATATATATATATATATATATATATAGCAAATATATGTATATATATATATAGTTATATATAGTTATGTATATCAATATCACTATATATATATATATATATAGCATATTTATCTACAATAGGAGTTATTAATCTATATATATATATATATATATATATATATATAGGCCGAAATCACTTCGGCTATCTAATGATTAATGGACTTTCATCCACTAATTGGGGGAATGCTGGTCCATCGTCGGTCCAGACATGTAAAAAAATATATATATATATATATATATATATATATATATATATATATATATATATATATATATATATATATATATATATATATATATATATATATATATATATATATATATATATATATATATATATATATATATATATATATATATATATAAAAAAATAAAATATCTATAAAAAAAAAAAATACATTTGGAATCCTGGTAAAATTTCACATAAGAAATGTAATAAAAATAAAAAAAAAATTATTGTTAATAATTATAGTAATATGATTAGAAGGCCTATTTAGAGACCTTTTATTGGTTTCTCGATAAAATAAATAGACTTTCTATTAAATACAGCCCCGTAGGGGAGGGGGCGGAGGAACCCCCGCGACACACAAATAACAAATTTTTTTTTTATTTTTTTTTTTTTTTTTTTTTTTTTTTTTTTAAATTTTCCTATGTGAAATTTTACCAGGATTCCAAAAATGTATTCCTTTTCGCTGTAGCTATTGTAGTTTTTGAAATATAATTTTTTATTTTTTTTTTACATTTCCAGGACCAGCATTGACCAGCATTCCAGCAATGTATTCCGTTTTACTGTATCATTAATAGTTTTTAAGATATATATGACGGCTAATCCAGACTCTGACCTATATATATATATATATATATATATATATA
>JABUQX010118573.1:7500-35000 GCA_015478945.1 Trachelipus rathkii | reverse complement strand
ACACATTTCACACGCTGATTCCATATATGTTATTAGTTTTCTTGTACCTATCGTAGTTTTGGAGATATAAAAAAAAATAAAAAATATAATTTTTTTTTCATTTTCCGTACAAATTTCATACGCAGATTCCATATATGTTATCAGTTTTCTTGTACCTATCTTAGTTTTTGAGATATGATGCGGGTAACTTCTTTAGTTTGGCCTATATATATATATATATATATATATATATATATATATATATATATATATATATATATATATATATATATATATATATATATATATATATATATATATATATATATATATATATATATATATATATATATATAACCTTCTTTATTCCCTTAACTCAAAAGTTAAATACAATAATTTTCAAAACATTATTAGTTAAAACGAAAGTGAATACTTCTGTCACCTGTACTTTAATATTATGTTTCGTACCTTACGAGGACCTTCGCCTCGCCTAAAAATACCTTCTAGATATTTTCTAACCGTGAATTAAATGGTAAATAATAAAAATTTAAAATATTAAGATATAAAACTATATTGAATTTTCTTAAATAAATAAAACTTATATTAGTATTTTGAAAGTATTAAATATATAATATTACTATGAAAAAGTTTAAGATATTTGTTACTAACTATTATTTTTTTTTTAATGTTTATTTATATTTTGTAGTTTGAAATATGAATTAAGTCCCCTTCTATTCGAGCGCTTTAAGTGCCGCGCAAACGCCAGTTGGACAATTCAAACAGGTCAACGAGCATACTTAAGCGCTCTTATAGAAGGAACAATGTAATACTTATTGATCTATTCAAATGGCGTTGGCGCGACGTCAGAAACGTTTAATATATATATATATATATATATATATATATATATATATATATATATATATATATATATATATATATATATATATATAAAATAAATATATATATATATATAATATATATATATATATATATATATATATATATATATATATATTATTTATTATTATATATAAGATTCGGCTGTTATCGAGTGTGGACGCAGTGGAAACTAGAAGGGAGGCGAAAAAGGGAAACATTAAAAGAAAGATTCAGAAAAATATGGAAAATCATGAAGGGTTATATATGAGAAAGAAACTACTATTAAAAACTCTTGGAATTGAATTTTAAGAAGAGAAAGTACTTTTAAATGTTTTTAAGTTTCTAGTAACTATAAAAGAAAGTTATATTAATAATTCGAAATTAAAATTTTAAGAACTTATATTTTAGTTATTATTATAATTTCTAAAATCTGACATGGAAGCAACATTTCTTTCTTGACTACATTTCTTTAATTATTTTGAATGAAGGGCAAGATCCAATCTGGAGCCTGGGACGGGCCCCATTTTCAGCCCCACCTAAAAATGGACATAAAATTCGGAATTCTCAGCCGATTTTGACTATATAAACACCAAAATGTAGCTTTTTTTTGCCCTCTAAAACGTTGTTTTCCGGTGTTTTTCTGTGTCTGTAGTCATTCTTTCAGAATTTTCAATTTTCATGTTTTTGACATTCTTCGTATCAACTTTCAGAATTTTTTCCGAAATGACTTCAAACTTGAAATATGCATAGATAGGACTATTATGTAAAAAAGTACAGAATTACTTTTTCGATTTTTTGAGTTTTGTGCTCAGCGTTGTCCAATTTCCAAACCCATTTTTTTTGTATTTTGAAATGAAAAATTACGATAATTTTTTTTTCTGTTCGGGCGAACTGAATGAAATTTTCAGGGCATATGTAATCGGGCAAGATGCATCTTTTTTACTTAGATAATTTTTGTGTATACTCAAAAGAAATTTAAAAATTTCGAATTTTTTTTTGAAAATTTGTTCCAAGAACAAATCAAAAACTAATGCATATACAAAGAAATGATTTAAGTAAAAAATGTGCATCTCCCCTGACTACATAAGCCCTGGAAAATTTTATCCAGTTCGTCTGAACAGAAAAAAAAAAAAAAAATCGAAATTTTTTCATTCTTTTGAGTATACACAAAATACCAGTTGAAATGTGGGTTTGGAAATTGGACAACGCTGAGCACAGGACTATTAAAATAAAAAGTACTTCTGTACTTTTTTACATAATAGTCCTATCTATGCATATTTCAAGTTTGAAGTCATTTCGGAAAAAATTCTGGAAGATATTTTGAAGAATGTCAAAAACATGAAAATTGAAAATTGAAAAATTCTGAAAGAATGACTACAGACACAGAAAAACACCGGAAATCAACGTTTTAGAGTGCAAAAAAGCTACATTTTGGAATTTTAAGAATTTATTTTTAAATTATTATCATTTAAAATCTGAGATGGAGAAGCAACATTTTTTTTGACTACATTTCTTTTAATTATTTTGAATGAAATGCAAAATTAAATAAAATTAATTAAAGAAACTTAAAAATTTAAATATTTGGAAAGTGAAGCTGCGTTTTGCGAAGTCGTTGAGTCAAAGGAAGAAAATATCTTAATTCTCTTCGCCCGATAGCAAGGGGCTGAAAACCCCCTTCTATCAGATGTTTCTTTTCGTGAATGGTGATGATAAGTTTGAAAACTTACCAGCCACCAACACCACCCTGCAGTTTTGGGATATGGTGTTTTTTATATAAATAAATAAATAAATAAATAAATATATATATATATATATATATATATATATATATATATATATATATATATATATATATATATATATATATATATATTATTATTATATATATATATATATATATATATATATATATATATATATATATATAAATATATAAATATATATATATATTACATATATATATAGGCTCATGTTAATAAATCCTTACGTTTTTCTCTAACTCATAAAATTTTAGGTTAAATTTTTACAACTTAGTTTAAATTTTTAAAATGTTTGGTAAAAAAAATTACTTACATTAATGGTAATATATTTAATGGAAGTTGAAGTTTTATAATGTCAACATTACATTCCTTTTTATTATATATATATATATAGTATATATAGATAGTATATATATATATATATATATATATAAATATATATATATATATATATATATATATATATATATATATATATATATATACGTTGTATGTATGTTTAAAATTCTGCAATATCCTTTAATATTATTTCAAATAGATTTTTTCCTTCATTTCTTTTACTCCATGCATACTCGCAAATATATGAATCAATCATCTTTATGTTCATTCCTTTTTGTTTTTTAGTTTTATATTTAAAAACACTCCACGTACTTTCCACCGTCATGTTTTGTTCACCAATGCATATTGGATTAATTAGCACAAACCTGTGAAATAAATTAAATTTTATTTTTAACAAAATTGAACTTTCTTAATCTAATGCAATATAACCTAATCTACCCCATAACCTTACCTAACCTAACGTAACCTAACCTAAGCTAACCTTAACCTAACCTTAACCTAACCTAACCTTAAACCTAACCCAAACTAACCTAACCTAACCTGCAACCTAACCTAGCCTCCCTAACCTAAACTAAAATAACCTAACCTTGATTCTAATCATGTAACGTTACATAGCGCAACCCAATTCCAAGGTAACTAAATTTCAAATTAAAAATAATGATTTATGTTACCTCCCGCAAGTAGTTACCGAATTTAACACACACTTTGTTTTAATGTAATGTAATTAAATACCATAAGAAACATAAAGAACAATAATTAAAATATTGAAGAACAATCTTGAACATTTTTTTTAGCACCAATACAGTTAATAATTTTAAAATATCCAAGTTGCCCCCACCATATCCGAAAGGGAATAGAAAGCCTATATAAGGTAAAATCAAAATGAATACTGTAAATATGAATAAAGGTCCTAAAATATTGGGTAAATTTTACTTTTTCATTATTAACAAAACTTCACCAAAGAACGTAAGAAAAAATTAACATGACCCTATATATATATATATATATATATATATATATATATATAGATTATTATTATATATTTTTATATATATATATATATATATATATATTATGTATATATATATATATATATATATATATATATATATATATATATATATATATATATATTTTTTATAGATATATATATATATATATATATATATATATATATATATATATATATATATATATATATATATATATATATATATATATATATATATATATATATATATATATAGAGTGATTTATTTGTATGTTTTTTTTTTTTAAGCAAGCACCCTATATAAGATGATGGTATTTAAAAATCCATATTTGAGATGATGCTTTTATTCAACATAAGTAAAGATATTCAATGAAAGTAAAGAAGTCACAAAAGTCCCTTCTGTTGAGATACCCTTTCTTCGTAAGTCAATTAGTAGTTACGGACTGTTCCACGCGTTTACCTCCCTTGCCCGACTTCTTTTGGAAAACTTGCGATAGAGATTCGAAGTCGCGGCCTTTCCTTAAATTTACCTCCCTTGCCGAAAGTTGCGTTTTGAAGTTTGGAGGAGTTCTGGAGAGAGTATCTTGAGAGATCTATTTCTTCTGATTCTTTTTTATTGATGAATTTTTAATGATGAGTATCTCAACAGGATGGGTTTATATATTATTTTATTTCGACTTATGCTAAAATTTTGCTCGCGCAAACAGAAATTAAAATTTTTACAAATAATGATAATGGAGTACTACATTACTTCCCACGCTAAACATGGAGTGAGAAAGTATGTTATAATAATTATACAATATATAAAAACTAACCTTCATTCAAATGTATACATATTTGTGGGCATTTAAGAAAGGTGCGCGCAAACATATAAAACATTTCAATGAGGTAAAAATAATAAGTAAAATACATACATAAAATACTTTCAAATGAAAGCATATCTAATTATGTCCGAAGACATAAGTAGACATACAAACATTTGAAGGCAAAAATAGTATACATGAAATGTAAATAATATTCAAATACGAGCATATATGGTTACATCCGAAGATCTAAACATACATACAAATATTTGAATATATAAAAATACAATAATATTATATATACAGAAAATGAAAGGTGCATTTAAACATAAGCATATTTGGTTATATCCGGTAGATATAAGCTAACATACAAACATTTAAATGGATAAAAATACAACAATGTTTATACATAATTCTTGATATAGAACAATTGAGTTATTCACAAGTTAAATAGGCCACATCGATCGAACCGTTGAATCCAAGGAAAGGTCCAGTATAAGGCGTTTCTAATGTATCCATGATTTGATCAATGCGCAGGAAAATAGTTTTCAAAGCTGTAGTTACGAAAGAAACATTGCGTGACATATGTAGAGGCGAAGTTGCTTGAAATTTAGGTCCTTTATTTGAAAAATTTCTTCATACATAAAAGGGAGCGGTCACAGAACCATTTAGAATTCGAAAAGGAATCAGAGTTCGTAGTGGAATCCAAAAATGAGTTTCTGCCCATAATCCAAACTTAAAATGATGAAAGAAATCCATACCGTAAAGGAAGTTTGCTATGTCTGACGATGAATCCTCGAACTGTGATAGTTGTGAAAAGATGAAGACCATAATCCAAAATTAATTAAAAATGAAAATTGAAGTTCGTATCGATAATGTTCGTTTTCTTGAGTCATCTTCTCGGAGTGTTCTGATTGGGAATTTTAGTGTTATTGTAGTTTTTTCTTTTTCTTCATTTTGTTTGTTTTTCTTTGGTTTTCAGAAGGCGCTGATTGAAGTTCTGGGTGTTCTTCTCCGGGTTCACCAATTATATAGGGTAAAACTTGCTAAGTTGGTGGCTTCTTTTAGAGCAAGCACCCTATATAAGATGATGGTATTTAAAAATCCATATTTGAGATGATGCTTTTATTCAACATGAGTAAAAATATTCAATGAAAGTAAAGAAGTCACAAAAGTCCCTTCTGTTGAGATACTCTTTCTTCGTAAGTCAATTAGTAGTTAAGGACTGTTCCACGCGTTTACCTCCCTTGCCCGACTTCTTTTGGAAAACTTGCGATAGAGATTCGAAGTCGCGGCCTTTCCTTAAATTTACCTCCCTTGCCGAAAGTTGCGTTTTGAAGTTTGGAGGAGTTCTGGAGAGAGTATCTTGAGAGATCTATTTCTTCTGATTCTTTTTTATTGATGAATTTTTAATGATTGAGTATCTCAACAGGACGGGTTTATATATTATTTTATTTCAACTTATGCTAAAATTTTGCTCGCGCAAATCTTAGCATAAGTACGAACATAAATAAATTAAAATATTTACAAATGGTGATAATGGAGTACTACATATATATATATATATATATATATATATATATATATATATATATATATATATATATATATATATATATATATATATATATATATATATATATATATATATATATATATATATATATATATATATATATATATATATATATATCCTCTGGTGGGAAAAGGCCGGAAATCTATCCATTTCCACCAGAGTCGAAGGAAGTTCCTAAGTCAGGTTAAATTTAAGGGCCGACATGCCCCGATACACGGCATTTGAAAGTGTGCAAATCAAAGGTGGCTGGGAAAATAGATAAATGGATTGTGTTCTAGACTTTAACAGTGGGAGTATATGTAAATTGAGCATAGCGGTTAAGTCTGAGGTAAGAGAATTGAATAAAGAAAGGCTGAGACTGTGCCGAAAGGCGTGTTGCACAAGCCCTTCTTAATGGAGATGTATGAGATTGAGAGTTCAGAAGAACATCGTCCATTATAAGAGCGATATAATAAAGAGAGAGAGAGAGAGTTTCGCAACAATTCTATAGGTAGAGAGAGAGAGAGAGAGAGAGAGAGAGAGAGAGAGAGAGAGAGAGAGAGAGTTTGGCAACAATTCTATGGGTAGAGAGAGAGAGACTGGAGAGAGAGTTAGTAAAAGCAGCAGAGTTGATATGTCCAAAATCTCTAGAATATTCCTTTTCAAGGATCAGAGCTGTGTGAGTGGAACCACAATATTAATACTTTCATTTACACCGAAAGAAGAGTAGATAAAAAGAAAAGTTCAAAATCTCGTAGATTCTCCATACCAAAATTTAACAGTTTTGACACTATTTTTAAGTTGAAATATCAGAAGGCGGTTTGAAAGGTGATTTAGCGCGGATGTCTAAATTTTTGTGATAAAAACAAAAATATAGACAAGCGTAGGCAGAAATCAGGTCAGTTCAAACCCTAAGGACTACCTATAAAAAATATCATGATATTATATAACAACTTTTGGGCCCACTATTAACGAGAATTGCCCTAACTAGAGCAACACTAGAAAAAGAGGCTAAGTTGATATATAATCTCACAATACTTGTCAGAAATGATAATAATAAACGAATCAAACATTAGAGCCTTTTTTTCTAAACATCTGAAAAGAAAGAAGGGTGACTGAAGTCATTAGCATTGGGATATCTAACAAGTTTGTCCAGAAGGCTTTATCACAAAAAAAAATATTACCTATAAGTAAAATCACTTTGATCACTGATTAACGGAAGGAAAAATTAAATGTTGCTCTCCCAAGATCAACAAAAAAAATCATCTTTGGGAGCCTGCCGGAATGTGATACTTTCTTTACTAATAAAGAGTAAAAGCATCCTAAGAAAGGGAAGGTGAAATCCGTCGTAAGGATAGATCTCGTGCAAAGTAATCATTACTCTAATGCTGCATTTTAAATTACTCTTGTAGACAATCAACGTCGGAGCTTGGGACTTGAGTTAAGGGGACGAAGCTCTTTATAGCAAGCAGTATAATTAGAAAGGGTGAGCTTGAAATCGATGCTCTGGGTATTTATGCGAAACGAAAAAGCCATAAAGACGGTTACCAATAAGCAATTAATGAAAAAACATTAATTTGATTAATTGATTTTAAAATTACGAAACTATTACCGATAGATGGTAAATATAAAACTACATGTTACATAAACATTTCGTTAAATAAAGCAATGCAGTTTTTTTTTATAAAAACAATCGAAAGTTTACAATAGCGATATCTGGTAATGATCACTAGTTTGAAACATGATAATTTTTATCCCATAAGGAATTAACTAATAAATTTAATTTTTTAATTAAAAATAGTTATCAGTTTATACTATATTTAAAACAATCAGTAAGTTCTCCTGATCATTTTGATATTAAATTTGGATTTGTAGAACGAGTACAAGATATAAAACATAGAAGTTAAGAAATTGGAAAATGAAAGGTCAAGTTTGACCTCAAATTTGACATTCTCGTTTAGAGAGGTCAATAAAACTTATGTGAGACATAAACTGATATGTGAAGAATATATTAACACTCTCTCCCCTCCCAAAGTCAACTCAAACTGATGAATTTTGAAGAGGAGCAAATCTTCAAAAATGCAATTTTATTTCAAAAATAAAAGAATAATTTAACACGTGAGTTATTATGCTTCTAATTAAGGAACTATAACTTTAATTAATTTCAAAGTTTAACAAAATATTGCCCCATATTCCTAGCACAGCTAAAGAAAATGTGGGACCTTAAAACTTTGACAAAAAAAGATATATACATGCTATTATTACCAATTTTATTTCACAAATTTAAAAAAAAAAATATATGTATATATATATATATATATATATATATATATATATATATATATATATATATATTATAATATATATATATATATATATATATATATATATATATAGATATATTATATATAATATATATATTATATTATATTATATATATTGAAAATTACAAAAAACGTTTTTTAATGAAATTTGTATATTTGTTTTTAGAGAAGAAAAAAAAAGAAAAATGTAAGAAATTTTCTTCAAATGTAAAGTGGGTCTTCCAGACCCTAACCCCATTTTAGGGGTTACAGGTAACCCAGGGGTCTCAAACTTGAGACTTTTACTATTTATATAAAGATAAATGTTGTAAATTTCAAAGTGTAGCCCAATTATAAAGATACTTACTCTGATAGTGAAGAGCAAAATAAAAAAAAAAGCGATTGTGTCAAGAAAAATGATGTATGCTCCTGATTGAATAACTTCGTTAATAATTAATATTTTTTAATGAAATTTGGAATTTAGGTACAACTTGATGTACTTTACAATAAAATGAAGTCAAATTTTAAGTAAATTGTATTTAATAGTTTTTCTTGAATAACTTCAAAAATTAGTACAAAAACAAATGTCCTCTTTATGATACATTGTTAAGAATATATCCCAATTCTGAGCAAGTATTATTTCGAAAGGATATTTAATAAGGTAGTTAGAGCAATTTCTGTACTGCTTTAAATTTCTAATGGAATATATATATATATATAGTATAAAATATATATAATATATATATATATATAAGTATATATATATTATATATATATATATATATAATATATTAATATATATATATATTATAATATATTATATATATATATATATTATATAATATATATAATATATAATATATATACAGTTCAGAGAATTTCTCACTCTAATTTAAAGGTGACGTCATCACCGCAGTGATGGGTTTGTCAACCAGAATCTACGGTACTTTGTTTTATATGCCTGGCACCGGACCAAATAACAGTTTTATAATAATAAATTTTATTTTTATATATATAAATGGATTATTAAATTTATTATTTACAAGAAATAATAAGAAAACGATGTACTATGCATTTACGATCTCTCTGACCACAATTTCAGACCAACCACTCGCGAATACAATCATTTGTACCCATTATAAATATTAGCAAGAAAGTGGCAGATTGGAGCAATTGTAAATAAATTACGACAGTCTGGAATAAGAGGTATAGATATAAAGTTCAATGTGTTCAGATGGACAATCTTAGGGCTGCTAGGTATGAGAAGAATTAATAAAATTGAGGAAAATTGAGAGTTGTTTTGAAAAAGGTTAACTGAGCATAAAGGAAAGTAAGTTGCGGAGTTTGTCATGTGGAAAGATAATGATAGGCGTTTAACGTTGTATATTGGCAAATTGTTGGAACCTACCGCTGGGAACCGAAGAAAAAGTGGATTGAGTCAGTAAAGGAATGTTTGCTGGAGAGAAATGTGAGTTTGGCAGAGCGAGAATAAAGTGCATAATAGGAGAGAATGGTGAGTTTTTGAGGGGTATGGTTGTGCCCACCTGGGCAAGGATAACCCTTACATTGACGATTTACCATAGTGGGAGTCCGTCGCGGTCCCGTCTAGGGTGATTTTCTAGACTGCGACAAGTTCTTACTAATTAAATGTAGAGAGGGGCCGTAAGGCTGGCTTAATTTCGAATTTTATCATATTCTGTCTACTGCTTTTCTTTTCGATACATGTACGCACTTTACTCCCCAGTCTGAAAAAAAGTAGAATGAGAAGAAATATATAATATATATATATTAATATTATAATATTATTATATATATAATATATATACATATATAATATATATATATATATATTATATATATATATATATATATATACTATATATTATAATATATACAATATACTATAAATATATATATATATTATATATATATAGTACTATATATATATATATAAATTATATAATATATATAATATATATATATAGTAATAATAAAGTATATATATATATATACACAGTGCTAGAATTATCTGGACAACTTCTCATAAGCATAAATATATTTGGTAACTAAGAGTTCTGAAAAACTATTTAAATCTTCATTATCCAAAATTTTTCATTAGTAGTCAATTTACAAACGTCAATATGTGCAACATTAGTAATTCTCAAAACATCAAGTCGATATTCCAAATTCTGCAATGTATGCTCCAGCATTTCCAATTAATTTATTTAATATAGGCTGAGATTCTTGTTTTTAAATCAGGAATGTCTGTCACCTGAGTCTTAATTGTACACAACATCTTTGACGAATCCTCAAAGGAAATAAATTACATGGTGTGATGTAGGGAGATTTAGGCTTCCAAGGAATTGAAGCGGGTGGAGGTCCAAGATCCTTGACCGTCTTAGATATCCGACATCAACACCTTAATTTCCTTTGGATATTGTCAAAAGATGTACAACCTCAGGTGACAGACATTGGTGATTTAAAAGCAAGAATCTCAGATGCAATTCAGCAAATTAATGTAGAAATACTGGTTCGTACATGGCAAAATTTGGGTTATCGACTGATGTTTTGAGAATTACTAATGGTGAAAATATTGAATGTTTGTAACACTGTCACTTGAGTGAAATAAACTTTATTATCCAAAGATTCTAAATATGTTTTTTTCAAACTTCTTGGTTAGCCAATAATATATTTGTTATGAGAAAGTTATCCAGATAATATATATATATATATATATATAATAATATATATATATATATTATATATATATATATAGTATAATATAAATATATTATATATATATCTATATATACTATAATATATATAATTACTATATATATATAGTAGGTGACCGCTAAAAAATTGATGTTTGAATTTTGTCAACGGGAACCCCACAAAGTGATTAGCCTCTCCAGATTTTAAGGTAATTAAATTAGCACGATTGGAGCATGTGAACTCGTGCCGCTGTGCGCTCAAAGTTAAAAAAAAACCGTTTTTTGTTCTACTACGACGTTTTGGGCTCCGTATCTCCAACCCTCATTATTTCTCATGATTTATTGTCTCAAATTAAAGCAATATTAATATAACTTAATTATATTCTATATATATTTATTCTACTTCTAGTCGAACCCAGCTATAAAACCCTCATCATCATTATATCATCATTTTCATGTAAATATAGATTTAAGGAACTTTCTTTTATTTCTTTTGTTTTGTTTAATAAGCCTATTAAAATCGGAAACCGATCTTCGTTGTAATGTATATTATTAATATTTCCAGATTAAAATAAAAATAGTAAAATAATGGCTTCCACCTCTGCCCATAAGAAGCAGAACCAAAAATAAAATATTTCATTGTAGTCTATATCTTCAGCAGATAACCGTGTAAATGCTCAATCCTCAAGTTTTTTCCCTTTGTTCTACAATTTGCTACTGAATTGAATATAAGAGATTCAGCAAGAATTACCATACAAGACATTCTTGTTCGAATAAAAAACTCGGATCTACAAAATTATTGAAGTGCTATTACAATAGAGAAAACTTCACGCAGATGAGAATTACAAAGGACCAGTATAAACATCAAAGCTGCCAATAACAAAACAAGAGTTAGCCTCAAAGCGTAAATCTGATAATCTTTATATCGCCCATCAAGATGCCTTCGCCCATGATAAAAATTCAAAGAAACAAGGATTTTTTTTGAAACCAAAGGGAAAAAGGTCGACAGGCTCTATGCTTGAGTGATCTGAAATTAGCTCAAAAGCTGAAGAAAGAAAACTACAAAAAGAACTGGCGAAAATGAACGAGCAAATTCAAGCGGAATGTTTATTCGATATAGGTAAGATTCTTTTATTTTTGCTTAAATATTGATCTTTTGCTAGGTACCTTTACGTCCCCTGGTTCTATTGTTTAGTTTTTTACAAAAGCACCAACAAAACAAGATAAGCAACGTAACTTAGCTATTTTCATAATTAATTTGGTCCTTTTCATTCTCTTCTTTGTCAAGAGAATGATTGATGAAGAAGATGGGGACAGTGATGAAGAGGAAAACACATGCGATAAGATATCGAGATGTTGCTCCAATGAACTTCTGTACGTCTAAGAAACTCGAGAACTTCCTGACCATCTCATAGCAAGATGAAGCTCGTTATTGAAATTGTTAACATGAAACTATCTCTTGTTGTTTGGCCCATCGGTGTAATATCTGCAGAAATGCCACACGATACTCATAAGCTACCATAGAAGCACTGGGAGAACCTGAGGATTCAAAGTGTCAAAACCACCATCCATGAAAAGCGAAAAGTATTAGAGAAAAATACACTGAGAGGATCTTCGAACGAATTTATATACCAGAGAAGGAACCTGTTGTAGTTCATTGGGACAGAAAACTTCTACCAGACGTTCTAGAGACAGAGCAGAAAGAACGAATAGCTGCATTAATTTCTTATGGTGAAAATGAGCAACTGCTAGGAGTTCCTGTAGCAGACACAAGCCCTGGTGAAGAACAAGCCCTGGCTGTTTATGAGTGTCTCGAGGAATGGGATGTCTCTCATACTATCAAGGCAATGTGTTTCGACACCACTGCATCAAATACAGGAAGGGCTTGTACAATTTTGAAAACATCTTGGTAGAGACTGCTTTACCTAGCTTTCGCCACATATTCTTGAAGTCATGTTTAGAGGTGTTTTCGAATGTAAATTCGGATCAACACTGGCCTCAACCCGATATATTCAAGAGATTCAAAATGCAAGTGCAAAGCTCAACAAGAAACAATATGACTCGGGTATCATCAACGAAATTGTGAAAAGACATCTACCTTCTGAAGTAATTGCCAACATAACTACGGATTGTTACAATAAACTCACGGAATCACAATCCAGAGACGATTACAAGGAGCTCCTACAATTGGTATTGTTGTTTGTAGGAGAAATGAATGGAAAGGAAGTGGAATTTAATTCTCCAGGTGCCATCAGTCATGCCATGTGGATGGACAAGGCCATCTATTGTCTGAAGATATTTCTATTCCGCGTACAATTCAAACTTTCATGAAGAACAAACTGACTTATAGCTGGCTGTATTTTTTTTTTTTTTTTCTCGTTAGAGGTATGCAAAGCTTGTCAATGTCACAAACCACACTTGCTTCCCAAGCAAGACTTTGACTCTCTGGCGAAGTGTGACTATCAGGAGATTACAAAATAGCTCTGAAGGAGCTCTGTGAAATTCCTTCAAACCATGTGTAGTATTCAATGCAGAATTGGCAGCCCTCGTGTTTCTTCCCTCAATTTTCAGACAAAGAAAAATCGAAATGCCGAACAAGTCCTAAATACACCGAGGAACGAGACAGGGAAAATTCAAGATTGTAAAAACCCCAAATTTCGAAGACACCAGTTGGAAGGAACTGGAATGCAGGGTTATCTTGTTTAATTACTAAGGACCATGAATTTCTTGGAACGTTTTCCATGATAAACGCAATTTCTCAGAAAAACCCCCCAGGTAGCTTGCCTGAAAATATCTTTTTAAGGAAGGATTGGATTTGAATCACTAAAGGATCGTTATGATTGCAGAACGTGAGTGAAATTACTACAACTTTAATAACCTCCTCACTAAAGATGAGTAGCAAGACACAAATTTTACAGGTTTTCGACATTTGTGAACTACCTGTAAAACATATTGTGTCTGCTCCTCATCTTTAGGAGGCAGGTTATTAAAGTCTGTAGTAAATTTCACTCCACGTTCTGCCACATCAATTAACACCTTTATGACTTTCACCAATCCCCAATCCTTCCTTAAAATGTATTTTCAGTCCAGCTACTGGGGGGTTCTCTGAAAAATCTTTGCTGTAATCTGGAAAACGTTCAGAAATTCATGGTCCCCGAGTAATAAACAAAGATACCTTGCATTAAACCAGTTCTTCCAAAAACTGGGTGTCTTCGAAAATTTGGCTTTCATTCTTGAATTTTTCTTATGTCTCCGTCTCGTGGATTAGGACTTTGTTGCGCATTTCCGGGTTTTTTCTTTGTCTGAAATAGGATCAAAGAACACGAGGCTGCCAATCTGCATTAAATACCACAATATGGTTGAGAATCTTCACCAGAGCTTCTCAAGCTATCTTTTGTCAATCCCTATAGTCCAACAAACTTCCCAGAGTCAAGTCTTGCTGGAGCCAAGTTGTCTTTTGGACATGTAACCCAAGCTTTTGCAATACACTCTACGCAAAAAAATACAGACAGCCTATAAGGCACGTTGTTCTTCATGACTCAGTTTGAATGTCCTGCGAAGTGAAATATCTCAGACAATAAGATGCCCTTGCCATCCACCTGGCGATGACTGATGCACCTGAGATTTTAATTCCATTCCGTTCACATTCATTCTCCTACAAACACCCAATACCAATTTAGTGACTCTTGTAAATCGTCTCTGGTTGTGATTCCTGATTTAGTGTTACAATCCGCAGTTATGTTGGCAATTACTTCAGAAGATCCTTTTCACAATTTCGTTGATGATACCCGAGTCATATTTTCTTGTTGAGCTTCGCCCTTGCATTTTGGAATCTCTTGTATATGGTTGAGCCCAGTGTTATTCCAACTTACATTCGAAAAACACCTCTCAACATGACTTCACGAATATGTGGCGGCAAGCTAGGTAAAGCAGCTCTCTACCCCAAGATGTTTTCCAAAATTGCACAAGCCCCTTTGAGCCTTCCTGTGTTTATGCATGTGTCGAAACACGATTGCCTGATATATAGACACCCCATTCCTCGAACCACCTCACAAACACAGGGCTTGTTCTTCCACCAGTGCTACAGAACTTCTTAGGCAGTTGGTAATTTCACCATAAGAAATACAACAAGCTATTCGTTTCTTTCTGCTCTTTCTTAGAACGTCTTGTAGAAGTTTTCCGTCCCAATGAACTACAACAGCTTCCCTTCCTTCTCTGGTATATAAATTCGTTCCAAGATCCTCTCAGTGTATTTTTCTCTGAATACTTTTCTTTCATGGATGGTTGTTTTTGACACTTTGAACTCCTTAGGATTCTCCCCAAGTGCTTCTATGGCTATGAGTATTCGTGTGGCATTTCTGTCAGAAACCTTACACCGATCCAACAACAGAAATAGTTTCATGGTTAAAATTTCAATTAACGCCACGCTTCATCCTTTTGCTATGAGATGATCCAGGAAGTTCCTCGGTTTCTTTGAGAATGTACCCAAACGTTCATTGGCAGCACTATCCTCATATCTCATCGCATGTTTTCTCCTCTTCATCACTGTCCTCTCTTCTTCATCATCATTTCTCTATTGAACAAAAAAGAGAATGAAAGACCAAATTAATACTGAAAATACTATTACGTTGCTTATTTGTTTGTTGTCGCTTTGTAAAAAACTAAACAAATAGAACCAGGGACGTAAACGTACCTAGCAAAAGATCAATATGCAAAGCAAAAAATAAAAGAATCTTACCTATGTCGAATAAACATTCCGCTGAATTTGCTCGTTCATTTCGCAAGTTCCTTTTGTTTTCTTTCTTCAGCTTGAGCTAACTGCAGATCAACTCCAAGCATAGAGCCTGTCAGACCCTTTTCCTTGTCAAAAAAAAACTCCTTGTCTTTTCTATTTCATCAGGCCAAGCATCTTACGCGATAGTCAAAGATATCATTTACCTTTGAGGCTAACTCTTTGATTTTGTTCATTGCAGCTTCTGACTGTTTTACTTTTGTACATTTCTCCACTCTGCGTGAAGTTCTCTAATTTAGTAATAGGCATCTTTCATATTTTGTAGGAATCCGAGTTTTTCCCCAGAAAACAAGAACTTCTTGTAGGGTAATTCTTGCTGAATCTCTAATTCAATTTCACAGTACGGCAAATTGTAAATCAAAGTGCGAAAAAACTGAGATTGAGGCAATTAAACCGTATCTGCTAGCCATATAGACTACATATGAATTTTATATCTTTGTTCTGCTCTTGTGGCAATGGAATCACATTATTTTACTATTTTATTTAAGCTGGAAAAGATAATTACATACAACGAAAGGTTCGAATATTAGATGTAAAATTAACAAAACAAAAGAATTAAAAAAAAGCCCTTAAATCTAAATTTACATGAAAATATAATGATGATGAGGCTGTATATGGGTTCGACTAGGAAGTAGAAAAAATATATATAGAATAAAATAGTTATTATTAATATTGCTTTTAATTTGAGACATAAATCATAAGAAAATAATGAGGGGTTCCGGAAACGACCCAAAACTCCTGATCACCCAAAAAACGGTTTTTTTTAATCCCAACCCCACAGCGGCACGAGTTCACATGCTCCAATCGTGCTCAAAATTTAATTACCTTAAATCTGGAGAGGCTAATCACTTTTGTTTCCCTTGACAAATCCAACATCAATTTTTTAGGTCACCCACTATAAATATATATAATATATATAAAAATATATAATAGATATATATATATATATATATGATAATATATATATATATATATATATATATATAATTTATATAATATAATAATATATATTATATAGACAACTTTCTCATAACAAATATATTATTCTTAACCCAAGAGGTTGAAAAAACTATTAGAATCTTGGATAATAAAGTTTAAATCACTCAGTGACAGTTTACAAACATCAATATTCACCATTAGTTAATTCTCCAAAACATCAGGTCGATAACCCAAATCAACCATGTACGAACCAGCTTTCTACATAATTGCTGAATGGCATTCGAGATTTTCTTTTAAATCACCAATGTCTTCACCTGAGATTGTACATCATCTTGACAAATATCAAAGAAAAAATACAATTTGAGTCGGATATCTGACGTCAAGATCTACCTCCACCCGGCTTCAATTCTTGAAGCTAAATCTCCCTACATCCACCATGCTAATTTATTTCCTTTGAGGATTCGTCAAAGATGTTGTGTACAATACCGTGACAGACATTCCTGATTTAAAAACAAGAATCTCAGCCTATATAAATAAATTAATGGAAATGCTGAGCATACATTGCAGGAATTTGAATATTGAACTTATGTTTGAATACTAATGTTGCACATATTAACGTTGTAACATTATACTTCCATAACAAATTGATAATGAAGATTCTAAAATACGTCTTTTATCAAACTCTTTAGTTTACCAAAAATATATTTATGCTATGAGAAGGTGTCCAATAATTCTAGACACTGTGTATATATTAATATATATATATATATATATATATTATATATTAGTAATATATATATATATATATATAATATATATATATAATAATATATATATTATATTATAATTAATAATAATATCATATGTATAATATAAATATATATATATATAATATAATATATAATATATATTATAATAATATATTATAATATATATTATATAATATATATATATATAATAATATATATATATATAAATATATCTCTTCTTCATCTACCTTTTTTTTCCAAAGACTGGGAGGTGCGTACATGTATCGGAAAAGAAAAGCAGTAGGAAAATATGACAAATTCGAACAAATAAAGCCCAGCCTACCGCCCCCTCTCTACCATAATTAGTAAGAACTCTCACCGCAGTCAGATAAATCCACCCAGAGCTTCACCGGACCGCACGGATCCCCATCTAGTAAACGTCAATGTAAGGTTCATCCCTTGCCCCAGGTGGGCCACATACCCCTCACAAAACTCCACCATTCTCTCCTATTAGCACCTTTATTCTCGCCTCGCCAAACTCACATTTCTTCTCCAGCAAACATTCTTTACTGACTCAAATCCACTTTCTCGGTCTCCAGCGTCGGTCCCAACACACTCGCCACAATACAACCGCTTAACCAACCGACTTATCATTCATCCCTTTCCACATGACCAAAACCATCTCAACTACTTTCATTTATTCTCTAGTTTACCCCTTTCTTCACACCACACAAACTCTCTAATACGTTCATTTATCAATTTTTCTCATACCTAGCACGCCCCTAAGGATTTCCCATTAAACACATTGAACTTAATCATACCTCTTTATTCCAGACGTCGTAAATTATTACAATGCTCCATCTCACTTTCTTGCGAATAATTTATTAATTGGTACAAAAATTGTATTCGCGATGGTTGGTCTGAAATTGGTCAGAGAATCGTAATGCATTAGTCATCTTGTCTTATTATTCTTGAAAAATAATAAATTAAAATCCATATATATATAAAATTAAAAATTTATTATTAAAAATGTATTTGTCCGGTGCAGGGCATATAAAAAACCAAAACCTGTAGATTCTCGGTTGACAAACTCACTGCGTGATGCTCATCCTTTACAAATTAGAGGTGGAGAAAATAGTCTCTGAACTGTATATATATTATATATATAAATATATATATATATATATATAAATATAAATATATAATATATATATATATATATATATTAATATAGTAATATATATATTATATAATATATATATATATATATATATATTATATATTATATATATATATATATATATATTTCCATTAGAAATTTAAAAGCAGTACAGGAATTGATCTAACACCTTATTAAAATCTTCAAAGAATGGCTTGCTCCAGAATTGATATATTAGAACAATGTATCATAAAGAACATTTGTTTTTGTACGTAGGCTGAATTTATTCAAGAAAAACTATTATAATCATAATTTATTAAAATTGACATTATTTTACTGGAAAAAGATACATCAAGTTGTACTGCCATTTCAAAAATTTCATTAAAAAATATAACTATTACGAAGTCTTCAACAGGAGCATTACAATCATTTTTTGACACAAGTCGCCTTTTTTTATTTTTGCTCTTCACTATAAGAGTTAAAGATCCTTTATATTGGGCTACACCTTTGAATTACAACATATCCCTTTACTATAAAATAAAAAGTCCAAGTTTGAGACCCCTTGTTACCTGAAAACCCCTTAAAAATGGGTTAAGGGCCTGAAAACCCCTCCCTTTCAACATTGAAGAAAATTTCTTACATTTCTTTTTTTTTCCATCCCAAATTATATTTAATACCAAGTTCAAAAACATTTGGCTTTGGTTTCAGCTGTAGATGATCGCCTATATAATATATATATATATATATATATATATATATATATATATAAATATATAATAATATATATAATATATATATATAATATATAATTATATATAAATATATATTATATATAAGCATATCCTACTGCAAATTTAAAATAAAAAATGTAACTTCACCCATGTATAATATCTTTCTTGTCAAAGTTTTTTAATGTCCACATTTTCTAGCTGTCTAGGAATTATGGCAATTTTGTTAAACTTTGAAAATAATAAAGTATAGTCCTTAATTAGAAGGCATAAAACTCACTGTTAAAATTATTCTTTATTTTAATATAAATGCATTTTAATATTTCATCCTCTTCAAAATTCATTCAGTTGAGTGACTTGGGGAGGAGAGATGTTAATATTATCTTCACATATCAGTTTATGTTCTCACAACGTTTTATTACCTCTCTAAACCAAATGGGCAAATTGGGAGGTCAAACTTGACCTTTCATTTTCCAATTTCTTAACTTCTATGTTTTATATCTTGTACTCGTTCTACAAATCCAAATTTAATATCAAAATGATCAGGAGAACTTACTGATTGTTTTAAATATAGTATAAACTGATAATTATTTTTAATTAAAAAATTAAATTTATTAGTTAATTCCTTATGGAATAAAAATTATCATGTTTCAAACTAGTGATCATTACCAGATATCGCTATTGTAAACTTTCGATTGTTTTTATAAAAAAAAACTGCATTGCTTTATTTAACGAAATGTTTATGTAACATGTAGTTTTATATTTACCATCTATCGGTAATAGTTTCGTAATTTTAAAATCAATTAATCAAATTAATGTTTTTTCATTAATTGCTTATTGGCAACCGTCTTTATGGCTTTTTCGTTTCGCATAAAAACCCAGAGCATCGATTTCAAGCTCACCCTTTCTAATTATACTGCTTGCTATAAAGAGCTTCGTCCCCTTAACTCAAGTCCCAAGCTCCGACGTTGATTGTCTACAAGAGTAATTTAAAAATGCAGTATTAGAGTAATGATTACTTTGCACGAGATCTATCCTTACGACGGATTTCACCTTCCCTTTCTTAGGATGCTTTTACTCTTTATTAGTAAAGTATCACATTCCGGCAGGCTCCCAAATATGATTTTTTTTTGTTGATCTTGGGAGAGCAACATTTAATTTTTCCTTCCGTTAATCATGATCAATGATTTTACTTATAGTAATATTTTTTTTGTGATAAAAGCCTTCTGATCAATATCTTGTTAATATCCCAATCTAATTACTTCTGGTCACCCTCTTTCTTTTCAATGTTAGAAAAAAAGGCGCTAATGTTTGATTCTTATTATTATCATTTCTACAGAGTATCTGTAGATTAATATATCAACCTTAGCCTTCTTTTTCTAGGGTGCTCTAGTTAGCAATTCTCGTTAATATTGCCCAAAAGTTGTTATAATAATTATCATATATTTTTTTATAGTACCTTAGGGTTTAACTACACTGATTTCTGCCTACGCTTGTCTATATTTTTTTTTATCACAAAAATTTAGAACATCCCCGCTAAATCACCTTTCAAAACCCCCCCCTTCTGATATTTCAACTTAAAAATAGTGTCAAACTGTTTAAAATTTAGAGAATCTACAATTTTGAACTTTTCTTTTATCTTACTCTTCTTTCGTGTAAATTAAAATATTAATATGTGGTTCCACTCACACAGGCTCTATCCTGAAAAAATATTCTGAATTTGGAACATATCAAACTCTGCTGCTTTACTAACTCTCTCTCCAGGTCTCTCTCTCTTTCTCCTCTCTCTCTCTCTCTCTTCTCTCTCTCTCTCTCTCCCTCTCTCTCTCTCTCTTCTCTCACTCTCTAATTTTGCGAAAACTCTCTCTCTCTCTCTTATATATCCTCTTAAATGGACGATGCTTCTTCGGAACTCTCCAACTCATACACCTCCATTAAGAAGGCTTGTTCAACACGCCTTCGCCAGTCTCAGTCCTTTCTTTTATTCAATCTCTTACCTCAGACTTACCGCTATGCTCAATTACATATTACTCCCACTGTTAAAAGCTTAGAACACAAAGCCATATCTATTTTTCCCCCCACCTTTGATTTGCCACACTTTCATAAATCCGTGTTCGTGCATGTCGCCCTTAAAATTTAACCTGACTAGAACTTCCTTCGACTCTGTGAAATGGATAGATTTCCGCTTTCCCACAGAGGATAATATAATATATATATATATATATTAATATATTAATATTATATATATATATAAATATTAGATAATATATATATATATATTATATATATATATATATAAATATAAATATATATATATATATACTATATATAGACTCATTATCACCATTTGTAAATTGTTTTTAGTTATGTTCTACTTAGCTAAGATTTCCGAGCAAAAAAATTTTAGCATAATTGAAATAAGAATAATATATTAACCCGTCCTGTTGAGATACTTCAGAGTCAGATTAAAAAAAAAAAAAAAGAATCAAAAGAAATAGATCTCTCAAGATACTCTCTCCAGAACTCCTCCAAATCTTCAAAACGCAACTTTCGCAAGGCAAGGTAAATTTAAGATAAGCCAGCCACTTCAATCTCTATCGCAAGTTTCCAAAAGAGTCGCGAAGGAGGTAAAACACGTGGAACAGTCCATATAACTTACTAATACTTACGAAGAAAGAGTATCTCAGCAGAGGACGTTTTCTGACTTCTTTACTTTCATTGAATATTTTTACTCATGTTGAAAAAAGCATCATCTTTAAATTACCATCTACATCATCTTATATAGGGGCTTGCTCTAAAAGAAGCCACCAACTTTAGCAAAGCTTATTCCCCAATATATTGTGAACCCGGAGAAACACCCAAACTTCAATTCAGCGCCTTTCTGAAAAGAAAAACACAAAGAAAATGAAAGAAAAGAAAAAAGACTAATAACACTAAAATTCCCAGTCAGAACACTCCGAGAAGATGACTCAAGAAAAACGAACATTATCGATACAAACTTCAATTTTCATTTTATTAATTTTGATTATGGTCTCATCCTCTCACAACTTATGGTCTTCAACTATCACAGTTCGAGGACATAGCAAACTTCCTTTACGGTATGGATTTCTTTCATCATTTTAAGCTTGGATTATATGGCAGACACTCATTTTGGATTCCACTACGAATCTTATTCCTTTCAATTCTAAAGGAAACATTTCTCCATTTATGAAGAAATTTTTCAAATAAAAAACCTAAATTTCAAGCAACTTCGCCTCTATATATTCATGCCAATGTCTTTCGTAACTACACTTCAAAACTATTTCCTGGCATTATCAATCATGATACATAGTAACGCCTTTATACTGGACCTTTCCTTGATTCCAACGTTCGATTGATGGCTTATTTAAACTTTAAAACTCACAATGTTCTATATTCAAGAACTATGAAACCATTGTTGTATTTATCATTTAAATTTGTATGTTACTTATATCTACCGATTATAACCAAATAAGCTTATGTTAAATTCACCTTCATTTTCTGTATAATAATATTTTTGTATGATTTTAATCAAATTTTATGTATGTTTAATCTTCTATGTAACCATATACCTTGATATTAATATTATTTTGGCATTTCATGTATACTGTTTTGGCCTTCAAATGTTTATGTCTACTTATGTCTTCGAACATAATAATTACTTTCATTTGAAAAAAAAAAAAAAAAAAAAAAAAAAAAATTATTTTAGTATTTATTTTACTTATTCGTTTTACCTCATTGAAATATTTTATATGTTTGCGCACTCTTAAATGCCCACAAATATGTTCACATTTGAATGAAGGTTAGTTTTTATATATTGTAAATTATTAAAAATGAAAATTGACATGTTTAGCTGAAAAATGTAGTACTCCATTATCATTATTTGGGAAAAATTTAATTTCTCTTGCGCGAGCAAAATTTATCATAAGTCGAATAAAAATAATATTATAAACCCGTCCTGTTGAAATACTCATCAGTAAAAATTCATCAATAAAAAAGAATCAGAAGAAATAGATCTCTCAAATAACCTCTCAGAACCCCCAAAATCTCAAAACACCAACTTCTTCTTTTTCCGCAAGGGAGTAAATTTAAGGAAAGCCCGGACTTCGAATCCTCCATCGCAAGTTTCCAAAAGAAGTCGGCAAGGAGTAAACGCGTGTGAACATCCCATAACTACTAATTGACTAACGAAGAAAGGTTATCTCAACAGAAACTTTTGTGACTTCTTTACGCATGAATATCTTACTTATGGGGTTGAAAAACTCATCTTAAATAGATTTTTAAAAATACCATCCTCTATAAGGGCTTGCCTAAAAAAACCACCAACTTACAAGATCACCCTATATATATAATATAAATATATATTAATATATACACTATATTATATTAATAATAATATATAATATATCATATACTATAATTTATATATATATAGATTATATATATAAAGGGGTAGCTTTCCCAGTATTATAATTATATATATATATACTATATATATAAGATAATATAATATATATATAATATATATATATATATTATATATATATATATATTATAATGATATAATAATATATAATATATATATATAATATAGTTAAAATTAGTTGGTGGTGAATCTACCTGAAATTATTATTATCCAAAGGTTAAAAATTTGCTGAATGTAAGAAAAAATAAGTTATCCAATTTTAAGTATTGGAGAAGATCGATAATTTTTTAATTCATTTCTTTCTAATTTTATTTATATTTTTAAGTTTTTTTAAAACAATTTTTAAATGAATAATTTTCTAGGAAGATCATGTTCAAGACTCTCATCAACATTTCAATATTGTTCTTAGTTTCTTATGTATTCTGTACATACCCGATCACCCAGAGAATTAAATAATTTGATCAGGATTTAGACCTAAAGTTAGTTACTACTTGCGGAAGTAACATAAATCATTATTATTAATTAAATTATTACCTTAGATTAGTTACGCTAGTAACGTTAATGATTAATCGGGTTAGGTTATTTCTGAAGCAGACTTCTGTAAGTCACTTTTCAAATTAGTTGTGATTAGGTTAAATTTTAAAGGTTTTAGCTAGATTTTACTTGCTAAGATTTAGTCCTACTAAAAAGCTTTGAGAAAGCTACCAAACAATGGTTAATTGCATTTAATAGGAAAGTCAATATTGTTAAAAATAAAGTCTTAATTTGTTTCACAGGTTGTGCTAATAATCCAATAGCATTGTGATACAAAAACATGACGTGGCAAAGTACGTGGAGTGTTTTTTAAATATTTAAAACTAAAAAACAAAAAGGAGATGAGCATAAAGATGATTGATTTCATTATATTGCGAGTGTATCTGCTCTAAATTTAAGTTTACAGTATTAATGATTAGTTAAAGATATTCATTATTAAATATTTACAACTATATATATATATATAGTATATATATATATATATATGTATGCATCTGGAATATATATATATAAATATATATATATATAATATATAATATATTAATAATCAAAAGAAAGTAATTGACATTATAAAACTTCAACTTCCATTAAATATATAACCATTATGTAAGTAATTTTTTTACCAAACATTTTAAAAATTAAACTAATTGTAAATTTAACCTAAAATTTATTGAGTTAGAGAAAAAACTAAAGCTTTATAATCTTCAACCTATTTATAGATTATATTTTTATATATATAATAAATATGGACGCTTGCATATATATATATATATATATATATATATATATATATATAATATAATATAATATAATATAATATATATAAATATATATATATATATATATATATATATATATATATATATATTATTTAATTATTTATTTATTATTATATAAAACACCATATCCCACAAAACTCAGTGTGTTGTGCTGGTAAGTTTTCAAACTTGACTCCCATTGCACGAAAAAAAACATCTGATAGAAGGGGTTTTCAGCCCTTCTATCGGGCGAAGAGATAAGATATTTTCTCCTTGCTCAACACTTCGCAAAACGCACTTCACCTTTCCAAAATGAAATTTTAAGTTTCTTTAATAATTTATTAATTTGCTTTCAATGAAAAGGCAAGATCCAATCTGGAGCCTGGGGATCCCCATTTCAGCCCCACCTAAATGACATGAAAATTCGAATTCTCAGCCATTTTGACATATAAACACCCAAAATGTAGCTTTTTTCACTCTAAAACGTGATCCGGTGTTTCTGGTCTGTAGTTCATTTCCTCAAATTTTTCCAATTTTCATTTTTTAATTTTCTGAATCTTCTCAAGACCTCCTCTTTTTTCCGAAAATTACTTCCAAAACTTGAAATATGCATAGATAGGACTATTATGTAAAAAAGTACAAAGACTTTTTCGATTTTTTTTATTTTTGATAGCGTTGTCCAATTCCAAACCCATTTTTTTTTGGGATTTGAAATGAAAAATTGCGATAATTTTTTTTGTTCGGCAATGGTTAAATTTTCATGCTTATGTATCAGGGGGAGATCACATTTTTTACTAAATCATCTTTATATAATGCATTAGTTTTTATTTGTCTTGGAACAAATTTCAAAAAAAAAAAAAATCGAAAGTTTAAAAAATTCTTTTGAGATACCACTAAAAGTATCTGATAAAGAAATGCATATTGGCCGACAACATATTCTGAAATTTATCCAGTTCGCCACAGAACAAAAAAAAAAATTATCTTAATTTTTCAGTTCAAAGCAAAAAAAAAAATGGGTTTGGAAATTGACAACGCTGAGCACAAAACTCAAAAAATCAAAAATATTCTAACTTTTTACTATAATAGTCCTATCTATTGCATATTATCAAGTTGAATTCATTCGAAAAAATTCGAAAGATATTTGAGAAGTCAAATACATCAAAATTGAAAAATTGAAAAAATTAAAAAGAATGACTACAGACACAAAAAACACCGGAAAATCAACGTTTTAGAGGCAAAAAAAAGCTACATTGGTTTTATATAGTCAAAATCGGCTGAAATTCCGAATTTTATGTCCCTTTTTAGGTGGGGCTGAAAATGGGCCCGAAAATAGGCCCCAATTTAGTTTTGCATTTCATTCAAAATAATTAAAAGAAATGTAGTCGAAAAAATGTTGCTTCTCCATTTCAGATTTTAAATGATAATATTTAAAAATAAGTTCTTAAAATTTTAAATTCCAATTATTAATTAACTTCTTTATATAACTGAAAACTTAAAACATTAAAGTACTTTCTCTTCTTAAAATTCAATTCCAAGAGTTTTTAATAGTAGTTTCCTTCTCATATATAACTCTTCATGATTTTCCATATTCTTCTGAATCTTTCTTTTAATGCTTCCCTTTTTCGCCTCCCTTCTAGTTTCCACTGCGTCCACACTCGATAACGAGATATTATAAGATAATATATATATATAATTAATATAATTAATATTATATTATATATATATATATATATAATATATATAATATAATATAATATATATAAATATATATATATATATATATATATATATTCATATATATATATATATATATAATATAATATAATATATATATTAAAAGCGTTTCGACGGTCCGCCAACCATTGAATAGATCAAATAATATTACATTTTCCTTCTTATAGACGCCTTAAGGATGCTCGTTGACCTGTTAATTGTCCAACTGGCTTGCGGACACTTTACGCTCGAAATAGAAGGACTTAATTATATTTCAAACTACAAAAATATAAATAAACTTAAAAAAAAAAAAATATTATACAAAGATCTTAAAACTTTTTCTAGTTATTTGAAAACT
>JABUQX010118573.1:0-2500 GCA_015478945.1 Trachelipus rathkii | reverse complement strand
ATCCAATGATGCCAATAGTGCCACAATATCCAATGATGCCACATAGTCCGACTGAGTGCCACTTTTTTCAAAGCCTTTTCTATAGCCCCCCTGAGCCTAGAATAGCCCTATATGGTGTCTACCCCATGTTATAAGGTACGGAGATTCGATTGGTGTATATTACAATCTCTTAGAATGCTTCCGTACTATATTAGTATTTTTATAACACTATAACACTTCACTCTCATAGACACTTACATGAAAACCTATACACTACACTCACACGCACACAACAGGTTACACTTACACTTACACTCACACACTCAATACGTTGATGCCTCAGCATTAATGCCTCAGCAATGATGCCTTAGCTCAGCATTGATTCCTCAGCATTAATGCCTCAGCATATGCCTCACTTTATTCATCTTATGACTCCATCTTGTACGTCATCTGTTATACCATCTTATGATGATTCATTCTTTGATGAATCATCTTGATGGCTCATTCTCTTCCCACATTCAAAAACAGAGTTAATATTAATGTCTCCCTAGTTTCATAACTGCCATCAGCCGCAGCAGTGAGCTCACCGGCGTGAAGCCACAACCGCACCCTCAGTGCGACCCCGCCGCCGCGAATTGAAAAATATTAGTATAACTATAAGTCATTCTATTTTTATTCATTACTTAAACATTTTTTATTAAAAACATTCCATTTATTACGTAACTCATTACATCCCTATTATTTAACACATATATTTATTAAACATTATTTTTTACTTATTACTTTTTACTTAATACTGTTTAATTTATAAATTTTAAAAAATTGTATGAAGAAGAAAAAAACCAGAGTGCCTAATATATAAACATTTTTTTACACAACTTACGAAATTTATTAAAAACTTAAACATTACTATACCTTAAAGCCAGAAAATCAGAAATCAAAAAAGTTTAACCTATCACAAGGAGGGATCTAGTATGCTTTGTTTTACTGCTTTACTGCTTTAACTCATGTTTTACTCTTTAACTCATATGTTTTACACATATATTTTACCGCTTTAACTCACATATTTATAACATTACATACCTTAAAGCAGTAACACAGTAAATCAATAGAGGTATTACCTAACACCTAGGTCTAGTATGCTTTTTTTCTGCCTTTACTAGCTTTAACTCATTTTACTGCTTTAACTCAATGTTTTACTGCTTTAACTCATATGTTACTGCTTTAACTCATTATATTTATTAACATTACAGTAACAGTAAAGCAGGAAATCAGTAAATCAATAGAGTGGGCCTAACACGAAGGGGGGATTAGATGCTTTTGTTTACTCTTTACGCTTAACTTCGCTACTGCTGTAACATTTTTACTGCTTTAACTTCTCTCAAGTGTTTTAACTCATATTTTTACTACTTTAACTCATATATTTTTAACATTATGTTTTCTTGTTTTAATACTTTTATTTTTTTATTATATTTTTATTTATTTTATTATTATTTATATTTATTATTTTATTTTATTAATTTATGTATACTTAGTTTATTTACTTCATGCCTATGTTATTATTATTAGAACACAATTACCACACACACACACACTACACACACACCACACACTCACACACACACACACCACACAACACACACACACACACACGTACACTTATACACAATCACTATACACTATAACACATTCACTAGACACTACATTTACCCATATACACTACATTACACTTATACACATCGTCACACACACACACCACACACACACTTACACTTATACACACATTCACTATATACTATACAACACATTCACATACACTTAACATTTAACCATAACCTTTCATTTAACCCCTACGCTCACACACAATTTACTTACACTCACACCAGATTACTTACACTCACACACAGATTTACTACACACACAGATTACTTACACTCGCACACATATTACACACAACACACACACACACACACACACACACACCCACCACACACCACTTACACATATACGTATAATTTATTAAAAAACATTTATTAATAACACGTCATTTAATTACTCATTAAAAATAAACCAAAATATTTCAAATTCTTTTAAAACTTCAATAACAAGTGTATTTTTCTTAACAAAAATTTATTATTAACTGTTAATAACTTTTTGGGTTATAAATTTAATAACTATCAAGTTTTAAAATAACTTTACTAAAATTTTATGAATTTTTAATAAACAATTACTACCTTAAAAGCAATAAATCAGTAAATCAGTAAGCCACCCCTAGCACCCTCTACATCAACGTGGCCCACGTCTTTTCTATGGACTATCTTACATCTCTTTACCATTAAATAAGTTAAAATAACAAAAATTCTTCTCGCAACATAACATTGTATTTAATTAAAATCATTCTAAGTTTTTTACAATTATTCACTTAATTTAATTATCACTCATGTAACTAAAAAAGTGTTCAAAGTTTTTAAATAATTCGGGGTTTTCTTTATTATTATTATTTATCTATAAATCTCTCTCT
>JABUQX010118572.1:20000-22500 GCA_015478945.1 Trachelipus rathkii | reverse complement strand
GGGAAGCTTACATTTACTGAAAAAATAGGTGAAAACGATGAAAATACTTCCTTCTATTTTCAATGTGTCTGGGGATACAAACGTTTTAATTATAAGGCTCATTTGTATTACCCCCTATTATAATAACATTTACCTTGACATAACAAATTTAAATTTTACTATAAATTATTTCCGTTGTACTCATAAAAATACAAATTGCCTTGTAATTTTTAAACTTGACAATTTACTTCAATTATTTATTTCGCTGTTAGACTTGAATTTAATTAATTTGGCATATAACTGCAGTAGTTGTAACCTGACTATGGTTGTGATTACAATTGTTTATAACAATGCAGCATATATTTTCACACTGCCGACTATCGTTGCTCAATCTGGTAAACCTGACAGAAAGTAGCAGATAGTGTATAAGCTGAGCACTGGCATATATTGTGCACCCAGCCCCAACCGCACCGCACCGCACCGCACCGCACCGAACTGCACCGCACCGCACAGATCGCACCACACCGCACCAGGGTAACGCACCACGCACCATACTGCACTGCGCTGCACGCAATGCACTGCGCCAAAAGTCATTTCTATCGCACCGACTGACCACTAGTCTGTCGGCCAACCTATTAGCAGTAATAAGGCTAGTTTCAATATCTCTCCGCGTCCTAGTACGAGTTACCTAGAGCAGTTCAGCTTCTAGAATTTGGCAATTTGTGTTTGAACTTTTTTATTAACACAAAATGTTCATCATCTCCATCAGAACTCATTTTTCAAATCTTTCCTATAACAGTGAAAAATTTAATTATTACTAACTCTCTTATTTAGGTTTATCAAAGGTTCAACAAGATTATTCTTTTCTGCTTTGCTCCTCCTCCTATTATTAATTAATTATTATCTAATATTAAATTATATTTAAATTAATATAATAAATTAATATTAAATATAAATTAATATTAATATTAATATTATCTATTTTTATATTATGTATATAGTAAAAAAAATTTAAATCAATATATCTCTTATTATTTATATTATTATAATTGATTATAATTATTTATAATTATATAATTATATATTCTTTAGAACTTTGTATAATTATTAACATTAACTTATTACTTATCTAGTTAATAATTAGCTATTATTTTATTATGATTATTATATTATTATTATTATTATAATTATTATGAGTCTGGATTAATTATTCTATAATTATTAGATATTATAATGATTATTATTGATTATTAATTATTATTATTATATTATAATTATTATATTATTATTCATTACATTGAATTTTACTCTGGTCAACAAGTAGTTCATTTATGAATAACCTTAATGATATTAATAATGATAGATATTTTGAACACTTTAGTTAATTTATTCAAATCAAATTTCGATGAAATTTTCTCTTACTGTACTAAACATTACAAATGAATTGAACGTACAATTAACAAATGTACTATTTCTTGGGCTAGTTATCTTGGGACTTTCAAATGATCTGATTTAATTTGTGTTCAACACATATGCCAAATTAATTCATGAGATTGGAATCCACTTGAATTTGAATCACAAAAAGAAAAAAAAAAAAAAACAAATTTTTAATATGTGAAAAAATTTTTTCTTCAAGAGCTAAAGAGAATTTTATAAAAGCTTTTTTTTATAAACTTAAAAATGTTAGTGCTCTATATTATTCATTTATTTATTATTTTATAAAAATTTATATAAAATTTAATTAAAGTTTGATATGTGTAAAATAAAATACTTATTCTTCATTACTTCGTATTTTTCCCTAAACATTTTTTAATTGATACTTATATAGCTTTTGCCTTTAATAAAGAAATGGAACTTCACTAAAAAGTTTTCCCTCTGGAAATCAAACCAGGAAAGTTCTCTAGGGAGTTTCCCCTGTGGGAATCAAACCACGAAACTTCACCACGCTAGTTCTATTCTTTATCGCATATTCCAATGTAGTATCTTTTATTATTTTTATCTTTCCTGTCTATGTAATATAAATTTAAAAAAGCGATTAACCTAAACTGGGTTATTTAAATAAATGAATAAAATAAACAAATAAATAAATTAATTAAATGAATAATAAATAAATAAATAAATAAATAAATAAATAACTTTTAGTAAAAAGAAAAGCTAGTTTTAATAAAAATTTAAAATTCATTATCATTGAACATAAAAATAATTGATAAAATAAAATAAACAAAACTAAATAAAATACAAAAATAAAAATAAACAAAATAATATTTAATTAACATTAATAAAAAGAAAAAATAATATTATAAAAAAAAAATTATCATTTAATAAAAAAATAAACATAAAGATAAATAATAATATATAAAAGGTCACATCCTTTGTTGGCATAGATATCCCTAAGTGTTGCCAGCTTACTTTTTAATTAGAAAATTTTCTTTTAAAAAAATGCAATAAACTTAGGGTCAGATCTACCATGCATTCTTCGCATATAAATATAGAATTCTCCTTTATATATATATATATATAT
>JABUQX010118572.1:2500-7500 GCA_015478945.1 Trachelipus rathkii | reverse complement strand
TCCGAAACTATTTATTCATTCCTTAAAATCATTTTAATTTTCCAGAAAGTATTAGTTTAAAACGCTTTTCTTTTTCTTTTTTAAAAATGTTAAAAAATTTTGAAATTGTTTCTACTAGAGGCGGTTTTAATTGTTACTTTATATTGCTTTAACCTATTTTAAAATTAATCATGCAAACTAAAGCAATATTGATAATGTTAATATCGCGGTGATATCAACTACTTAAAAGAACTGTTAATTCTAAAAAACTAAAATTAAGTTAGGCTTTTCTTAAAATTATTATAGCTTATTTAACAATGTTAGTTTTTCTTAAAAATATTTTAGCTTGTTAAACAATGTTAGTTTTTCTTAAAAATATTTTAGCTTGTTAAACAATGTTAGTTTTCCCTAAAAAGTAAATAGGAATAGTTAAATGGTCGCCAGATCAAATTGATCAGGATTTAAACATAAAAGCTTTAAGATTAATTAAAACAAAGCGGTAAACATTAAAGGTTAGTGGTTAATTAAAACAAAGCAATTACTGACTTAATTGTAAGTTAGTTTGTAGCGAATGCTATAAAATTACAAAGCTAAGTATATTTTTTCTAAAAGTTATTAAAAAAAATAAAGCTAAATTAAAAAGCTAAATTGTTAAAAAAATAATGAAGCTAAACGTTATTAAAAATATAAACCTTTGGCAAAAGTTTTCTTAATTGTAAAAACTACGTTATTTTAAAATTAAAAATGATATTTTAAAATATCAGGAGAGCAAAAAAAAAACATATTTCCAAATCTGAAAAGATTCTTATATAAAAAAAAAACATGTTCATCGGAACATTTTTGAAAGCTACTCTATTTTGAATTGAAAATAGATACTTCCTTTAGTCTAAAAAGAGCAAAAAAAAAAACGCATTTTTAAATAAAAAAAATGTTATCATCAAATATGTCCATCGGGACATTAAAATCAACGCTGCAGGAAATATCTGTATACATCCTTTATCTGTCTCTCGGAGGGCCATCTCAACTGTTTGAGCCTCCTTTTTGAACTAAACTGTTATTTAAACCTTCGTTTAAAAATTTTATTAATAAATTGAAAAGAATGAAACAACTAAATACTTAAAATCATATCAAACATGGGTATATGCATCCTGAACATCCAGAGACCCGCTTGATTGTTTCAAAGTTTTTAAGGGGAAAATACCGGGGAAAACTTTCGGCCCACGAGTAACTTCCCTTAAAAGGACTTGATCATCAGAGCGTCGTTAGGAACATCTGACACATGAGAAGAACTAACCTAAGTCTTTTTTACGGAGCATTGCATTTGATCAATTTATGATTTAAATATATATATATATATATATATATATATATATATATATATATATATATATATATATATATATATATATATATATATATATATATATATATATAGTATATATATATATATATATATATATATATATATATATATATATATATATATATATATTATTTTTTTATATATATATATATATATATATATATATATATATATATATATATATATATATATATATATATATATATATATATATATATATATATATATATATATATATATATATATATATAACTATCTCGTTACTTTTTCAATTTAAAAAAAAACAATAAGTGCTACTTGAGGCATTCTACTTGTTGCTTTCAACAAGGCATTTTGAGAAAGCAAAACTACTATCTGACTTACTTTAAAGCGCTATTTTATTTCTCTTACAAGATTTGAAAACTAAACGCGGTTCCTTAATAGCAAACTTTTGCATGGAGCTACATCAATTTCTGACTTCAAAAAAAAAAACTCGTGCCTTTCCACTCTCAAACTATCTTTCTTGTCACTTTCAACAATGTGCTTTGAGGAAGGTGGCACTGTTGCCTGGCTTACTTTAAAGCGTTATTTTCCTCTCTATTAAAACTTAAAACCGAAAATGATCAACGGACAACTCTGTCGGCTGAAAATTGGTTCAAAATGAGCAAACTTTATTGCTTAAAAAAAAATGCTTAAATATTAAAAGGAAACTTGTGGCTTTCCACTTCAACTGTTTGTAGTTTTGGGCCGAGCTTCTTACTCTTAAGCACGGTTGTCCATATACATGTATACATACATATATATTCTTAATTGAATCGAACTCTGGGGCCGGAAAAATTGCTTTCAAAGTTCGATTCTTCTTCGTCTTCTTCGTCTTCTTCTTCTTCTTCTTCTTCTTCTTCTTCACCACTGGGAACTGTATCCCGTAATTGTTCTCGGGCTATATAAACTCTCGTATTTCTTTTTCCTTTAGATCTGTGGGGTCCATTTTCCTCTTTATTATTTGAGAAAGTCCTTTGACTCTTTTGGTCCCCTTCTTTTGCTTTCAGATTCATTTCAAAATCTTCTGCGCTGTTAAATCTTGGCTGAGTCATGGGAATGTTCGTGGAGCTTTCATCTGCTGCTGGGTTCTTTAACCCTTGTTGGGGGCATGGGCATTTACTGCGCTTTCCCATGTATCTCTACCTGGCCTCGGGGCATAATAACCTTCGCTATTGCCCCCCAAATCACGTAGGATTCATGGTTAATAATAGTAAGTTCTGTACTCGTCTAAAAACTGTTTTCTGAGCAACTTTGAGTCTTTATCCCTCCCGGAAGTCTTTATTTCCTTGGCTTCTTGGGGATTAATTCTCACAACTATCTCTCTCAAGTCTGTAGTCCTCTCTAGGACCGTTGCTATCTTCACTTTATGAATAAAACAAATTCTTTTAGAAACAACACCAAAACTATTGCTAAAAAATTTTCGCAAAAAATGAACGAACTGTAATCACTGGCTATCGGTAAATCTCTATTACTATTACGCTCGTCTTAAAATTAGCACAAAAATTAAACTGCTTAATATTAGTCACTAAAAAAAACACATGAGCTGTGCGGCTCCTTGAAATATGCTTTGAAACTGTAGTCTGTATTCACTAAAAAAAAGAAGATAAAAAAAAACACTTCTTAATCATAAAAAACAAAAGACACTTTAGTCTCGTTCGACTTTCAGAAAAAAAACGTTCTAAACCTGTCTATTACTCTTATTATTCCCCAAAAATGGCTAATAGATGTTCGACTGTATATATATATATATATATATATATATATATATATATATATATATATATATATATATATATATATATATATATATATATATGCTTGCTTAATTCTCAAACGTTATCTTAAAAAAACTATAACACCGTTTTTTTAAAAAAAAAATAATGATAAAAAACTATATATATATTATATATAATTCTTTATTTCTATCTTTCCTCTTCCTTCTCTACCGCGTGACCTTCAGCGGTGCGCGTATAAGCTTATGTACGCGTGTACGTGTGTGGGTGTTTGTGTGTGTGTCTTGTGCGTAAATGCGTTTAGTCAGGCTTCCACGTCTCCTTGCTTGCAGATTCCCCATAGGGAGTAAGAATTTTGAGGGTTTTAACTTTCCTCCCTTCAACTTCTCTCTCTTTCTCTTCTCCTTTCTCCTGCTATTCTTTTATATATATATATATATATATATATATATATATATATATATATATATATATATATATATATATATATATATATATATATATATATATATATATATATTTAGTAAATGAGTTAGTATTTTACTAAAGCTTACGGAGTGTTAAAAGAAGAGGTATTTGAAGGAGAGAGTAAGAATAAAGTTTTTGGAAAATTAATTTTTCACCAATAATTACTTTACAAACTTACTCTAATATTTGGGTTTACCTGTGACCAAATTGTTAGAACTTACTCGATTATTTGGGCTTTTACCTGTAAATTAGCACATGACATATGACACATCTTTTTATCAAACCATAAAAAAATATAAAACACACCATAAAAATATATAAAAAGACAATTAGTGGATGGCCATCCGCAAAAATTCTTAAGATAAAATATTTTTTACCTGATATAAAACAACCTGTTATTTTACATAAATTGCATGCAAAAAATATTTTAGTTATATTATTTCATATTAATATAATAATGATAATAATTGTATCTTTATTTTTATTAGCGGTTGCGCAACCTTAATGACTTTTATATTTCTGGGGGAAGGGGGAAGGGTTTTTTCTTCTTCTATTTTTGTGGAGGACTTTTCCTCCAAGGCTGGCTGGGCTGATGCTGGCTGCTTTTTTGTAGAGAGCTTCCTCTCTCTAAGGCTGGCTGGGTTGAACGGAGAGTTTTCTCTCTCTAAACTCTCTAAAAATTTTTAAAAATAACTTTATTTTTAAAATTGCTTATTGCTTACTTGTATAGCCTCCTGGCTTTTTTCCATATAATTGGCTTCTCAGTGAAGGTTGTTGGTTGTTGTTGGGATGCCTTGTTACGCTGTGTCTGCTGCTTACTGAAGTTCCATGCTCGAATCCATCTTGGTTGCAAAGGCGGCGGTTCTGGTGGGATGGATTCAATCCTGGCATCAAGGGCGCAAGTTGTGGTGACTGGGTCGCTCGGCGTCACCTTTTGTAGGGATTCATGAATAAAAGTAAAGCCTCTTATTCTTTATTCAATTGGAACAATTAAGTCCTCGAAAACATAAATTCTAAACAACAAACTCGTCACAACAACCTGTATAAACAAATAATTTCGAAATAAATGGAGTGTCTTAGTAATACAATTATGGTTAACTAATTACAACACATTATTACAGAGTTAAAAATTATATATCAAAAATTTACAAAATTAAGTAATTATAATATAATAAAAGTAATAATAACAAATTATATATAATTATAAAATTATCGCACTCACCAACATAGTAATTATAATATAATCATTAATAAGAATAATTAATTTAATATATAAAATCAATCAAAATCACTTTATATTATTATAAGAAATGAATGAAAATATGGAAATTTTTCAGGTGACATTTTTCCACAGGTAATAGAATGTTTATAAAATAAAACTCAATTAAATTTGGATTACCGCTGTAATGTTACTAATAAGAATGTATTAAATAAAA